>VXBW01007119.1:713212-736456 GCA_013400375.1 Thinocorus orbignyianus
GGCAGGCAGCGCTGCCGCTTCTGCCTCCCGCAGGGACCGGTGCCATCGGCGCTTGTGGAACGCAGAACTTGTGTCACAGATACTGCAGAGTGTGACCAGTGAGAGAGGAAAACAGCCTGATGTGAGGGCAGAAACAAGCGATTAAAACAACCAGAGGGAAAAAAAAAAGGTGGAGAAATACAGCCCCAAGAGCTGTAAAAAAAACCCATCTTTACACTCATAACATTGTAAATGAAATACCAGTGCCTCTCCAGGCTCTGTGGCTTTTTTAATCTTGCCAAAAGATGACAATAGATATTAGGCCTTGTGCTGGAAGCACGGCCAGAGAGGTGGGGAGCACCAGGCCGGAGCTGCCCCATCGCCAAACCTGCTGTTGGGAAGCAGCATCCCCTCTTGGGGACTGCGGTGGTGAGGGGACAGGCAAAGCTCTGGAAGGAATCAGAACAGGAAAAGGCAAACAGCCCCCCTTCTGAAATGCTGGGGGCAGACAGGCTCCAGGTGCAGTGATTACTCAGGTGGAAGCACAGTGCCAGGAATGAGACAGCAGAGAACGAGTGGGGAGACAGGAGGCCTGGCTAAAAGGGGACTTACTTCAAATGCCACAGAAGGAACAATCTTAACAGGCTAGAACTCCAAACCTTGTTTCCAGCTACTCAGAAGTTACTAGAATTCATTGCTTGATAGGAGCTGCAGTTTCCACTTACGTGAAAAATCTTAAAGAAATACTTCCCTGTATTCGCGTTATGTCATGGGGAATAACAATAATAATGCATCATCATTCAGTCATGGGAAAATTAGGTAAAAAAACTAGTGCTGCATGTTCTTGTACTTCCCCTAAGCATGCTCCATTGGTCTGAAGATACCATTTATGCTGATTTAATGAGTTTGACATGGGAAAATGTGGCTCTGCAAACAGCCGAGAACAGCACTGTCTCAAAAAAACATTACCCGTTTTTCAGGCATTGTAGACAAAGCTGAAGCGTAGATCAGAGCCTTCTACTGTCACATCAGGGACAGTTGTAACAGTCCTCAGCTACCCTCTACATTTCACGGTCACTCTCAGAATTACAGCTTAGGGGGCAAACACTAAAACAAGGTGTTGCAGAGGTTGGGTTTGTTTTTGAAGAGAGGACAACAGGTGACTTCAAGGTGAGGAAATAAAAAATACCATCATTTTATAAACTGTTTCTTCAGTGTTCCACTTCTCATTATTCAAATGCCCACAGGTGTAATTTCTTTGGATTTTTTTTTTCCATGTATGAGCTGCAATACCAGCTTCCCAAAGCATTATGACTCCTCCATTTCAAGGTTTAGATAGCAGGAGTTTGCTCTTACACATCTCAATGAAAAACACGCTCAGAGACACCTCTGCTTTCTCCTCTAACTGTGCACTTGGTTCTGGTGTTGCTTCTGCCAGGGGCAACTGCCATAGACCAGATGATTTTTTTTTTCTTTACACAAATGCAAGAATGTAAAGAAGATACACTTTAATATGATTCGAGCACATATTTACCTTTATACAAAGTATATAAAAAAAAAAATCCACTGTCATGTTTCAGCTATCTATACTTTTTTCATAAATGTCCAGTTTGCAATAAAGTGTGTTTGGAAATAAAGTCTTCCACCAGGTCTCCCTGCAGCATCTTCATAGCTCGCCAGTGAATGCTCCCACAGTTTTCTG
The DNA here is from genome assembly GCA_013400375.1 of Thinocorus orbignyianus. Lineage (NCBI taxonomy): Eukaryota > Metazoa > Chordata > Aves > Ciconiiformes > Thinocoridae > Thinocorus > Thinocorus orbignyianus. The sequence continues at coordinate 714,894 of VXBW01007119.1, forward strand.
GTTTGCCTTGGGGATGACTTAATTCCTCTTTGATATAATCCAGCCAGATATCTTTAAAAGAAAAATAGAAGCCTTGTTAGATATTTATCGGATATTAGTTAACACATCTACCAAACCTAACCTAGAAACCCTCTTCTTGAAAGTGTCCTTGATGTTAAAGCAATGAGATTTACTTTGTGAAAATACAACCCCCTGCCCCTTGAGGACCAGAAGCCTGGGTTCTATTCCCAGTTGAACAGTGATGTTTTAAGAAATAATGCAGCAATAATTGAGCTGTTTACTTTCTTAAAAGGAATACTGCTGAAAGCAAAAAAAAACAAAAAACTAAACACACCACAGAGCTCCACCCTGTTCACAAATCCAAATTAAAAGCAATGGGCATCTCTTATACCAGCCAGTGTCAAACCCTTATTTGCTGGTAATTCTGCTGAAGCTGTCCCACTGTGACCAGCCACCCTGAACTGCAAGTGAAGGGTCGCTACAGTGTCACACACTTAATGGCACGGACGAAATAAGCTCCACTCTACATGACAGCAATCATGAGGGCAGAACAAACAGCTACCTTCTGAAACAGATGGAAATACAAGAGGCAGCACTGAATGAATAAAAAAATAAATAAAATATCCTTACCAGAATCTGTTGAACCAAACTCTCTCAATGCACGTTCATAGTATTCTCTCAGATGAAGCATTTTGCAGGATTCCTAACAAAGGAAGGTATTAAATGGCCATTTATTTTGTACAGAAGTGAATCTGCAGCTTGATTAGATTCTTACAAAGAAAAAGAGTCATGGTAATTACACGCGCACACGCACACTGCTGAAGATTAGTTACCATGGAACTTGGTTTTGTGTTACATGCTATGAATTAACTGTAGAAACCACATATGAACTGATCACAAACTAACGACACTACTCATAAGCCCTGTTCCCTATTTAATTCCAAAGTTAGAAGTGTTATTTTTAAAATAAATGGCACTAATTGGATATTCAACAACTTACTTGCTCCTTTTCTATTTGGATCATCTTCCTGAAGAAGTCAAGTGAAAATGGACGATTTTCACACAGGCTGAAGTAAAAACATAAGTAACTTTAGACATAAAGCCTTTTATCACATGCCCTAGAACAACGTTTGAAGGTTTTGTCACCTGTTAAAGACTCTTCTAACTTTCTTATAACCACCATTTCTGTAGGTCCAGTCAAGATACTTTTCCTTCATAGTCACAGATTCAGCATGAGTTACGGCACATAAGGACCTCTGCAAGTTTAAAAGAAAAAAAAAGGCAAACCCACATAAACTACAGGTAAAAGGCAACAAGGGTGAACAAACCAAACAGTACCTTCTCACTAATTAGGCACCTGACATAAAACAGATCTTGTGAGACAAAGTACTGGACAAAAGCATCCCAAGTGATGTCTGAAATTTTCACACTTCAGATTTTTCAAAGTAAAACGTTACTTGTAACCTAAAAATACATGTCTCGTCCAATATTCCATACAGCTGGCAATGGGCATTTCCCCAACATTTTTCACATAAAGGGTTTCACAATGCTCTACAAACAACTGAATTCAAGCTTGCACCTGAAATACATGTTTTCTTTTGTAAACGGTGGGGGGGAACAACTAACATGTCAGGCTAAGAGAAAATGTTTTGCCTTAAGCTATTTAGGGAACTTACAGTGAGATTAAAGCCCCCATTTTGTTCCTGAGTTTTCTATAACAAGGCTGATGTTTTCACACAGACTGGAAAATTCTCTTTTGCATGTTCAGACAGGCATCTTGAAAATAAAGCAAAACTTCTAGACCGCTAAGGGAAAGAAAAGTAAGAGTCCATCACTGGTTGTGCTTACAAATATCCAGATATCTTAGAAGCACAGGGATGGCATTTGTGCTTATAACCCTATGTCCATTTGATTTTTGGTAACATGCAGAGTTTTACTGGAAATTCTTTGACACCAACACATCCAGGAAGTACCGGCAGTATAAAGCATTTGTTGTCTTCCATTTGCACACACTATTCCTGTTTATTTATGCACTGTCATAAAAAGGAGATTTCTATTAGCTAAGTACCTGGTAGAGAGCTTCTGTGTCTTCCTTACTTTTTGTGCCTTCACTCCATTCCACCCAGAGGGTCCATAATGGCAAAGTGCCCTACAGGGGAAGCAGATAAATCACACAATTTAAATACTCTGATTTACAGAAACAGACAGCAACTCATCCACCTGGTTCTGTATTCCAGCCACCATAGAAAGTGTCCTTTAGACATAGCTCTTAGAAAGGCAACTTTAGACTGCACACTGAAATTGCTTCTTGTTTCCCTCCTCCCTTCCTACCCAGCTGGACAATGTCAGGGATGAGACACAAGTCCTTCTGCATCACCACACAATGAAGTGACTTCTGAGAACACCAAGGAGGAAAGAAACAATCAACAACTTGTTTCTCCTCTTAACTCCTTGTGCCCAGGGTTTGAAATGGAACAGTAAGAGAGCACACAGCTAATTCAAGGCCTGAAATACCGCACATGCAAGCAATATTATCAGGACAGTGAAGAACAGGAAATGCATTTTCAAGTAAGACACAAAGAATACCCAGCTGACTGCTGGACTAGTATGCAAAATGTCACCTGCAAGCATTCAGACTTTAGAACTGTGAGTATGAAATGAATTTGCAATTCCCTTATGTTCCTGAATGCAATGTGCATGTGAAATGTCAAGTTCTTATTTCTGACCTTAAAAATGGTTAGGGGCCTTGAATGCCTTGTCAAGGAAAAAAACTCAAATATCAGAGGTTTCCTATCTAAGATTAATGCATGCAAATCTCCATAAAACCAGCACAGACCTTGGATTTTACGTGCTTAACGGCTTCTTCAAAACATTGTGTCACGTCGTCGCTCTTCAGCTGGATCAGCACCTGCAGCCTCACCTGCCACGTTTCCACTGACAGGCTGAAGCGCTTTGTTGCAGCTTCTGCCACCTCCACAGCCTTCTCAGAAAGGTTGGATTCCAGTAATAGTTGAAGCTAAAACCAAGCAAATGCAGCAAGTCACCACAATCAGCAAAATACCTTATTAAAAAGCAAAGATTTGAACACATCATTGCCCACTCTTCTATCTACTCCAAAGAGTAAAGACAAGCAATGTGGGACAGTCTCACCATCTATTTTTCTGTGTCAGTTCTTACCCACTGCTTATAGAGAGCTTCTGGCAGCAAATTGGACTCATGTGCTTTGTTGAACACACTCAGTGTCCTCTCCAGCCTCTAAAACCAACAAAGAAAAAGAAAACAACCATTATCCCTGCAAATACCAGACCTTGGCATTACAAGAAGCCCAGTGGATTTGTGTATCACATCACTGAAATTCAGTAAGTTATGTATCTTCAGGTGCCTGTATACATTCCAAGATAAAGGGGAATTCAGGCATCTGAATTACACTGCTTCTTTAAGGGGCAGAAGAACAACATAGCAATGTTCTTTTATTATATTAAAAGGGAACCAGCCTACACAGGATGATGAGTTAATTCACCGAGTCACACCCAAGCACAGAGGCATAATTAAGTTCCCACGTGCCAGCATCAAACTCTGCTCAGACTGACTTATAAGAGTTAATTTAATTTACCCTTTATTTTTGAACAAGCACAGGTTTGTAAGAACTGTCAGCGAACATTAACAAGTTTGTGCTCTTAACTTCTGTTCAAAGAGGTCACTGCACTTTACTGACATGGCTGGTTTATGCCCAAGTTATTCACATTCAGGCAGGCCCTACGTGAGCCTGACAGTAAAAGTGATTCCTTAAGCTGGAGACTAAATGATTTTCAGTGATAGCCATAGGTAAATACTTCTGATAAAATGACAAAATATATCTGCTCCTCATCTGATGGCTTACAGACGTCAGTAAAAATAGGGATGATCTGTAAATTGTTACTTCTTTGTTACTAAGTTTTTACCTTTTGCTTTAATCCTTCGCTGTTGGTTTTCCTGTTGTATCTCTCTAAGCAAAAAGTGATGTAGTATTTCCACATGTCCTCTGTAGAATTAAAAGCATAACGTTACACTTTATAGAACCACAAAATTGCATAAATATTTGTCTGTAAGGAATAAGAACCCAAATAACACATAAAATAGACCCCCAAAAGGCAGCATCTAAAAACTGCTTTCCTTCTCTCAGGTATGGTAGAGCAGACCAACACCTACTTCAAAATTTTCACAGTATGGAGAATGCTAAACTACCAGGAAAAAGTGACATTTAAATGCAGGCAGAACTTTTCACCTGTTGGCACTGCTCTCACAGCCTCTTCAAACACTGCCGAGCACCGCTCCTCCCTCTGGGTCATTTCAGACACTTTCATCTGTTTTGTGGTGTGTTTTGTAGACTGCAGCGGCCCCAGCTCCAGCTCACGACGGGCCAGGTAATCCCATGTAAGAGGATCATCAGCAAATTTGGTCTGCAAACTAAACACACCATGTCTGTAATACCCCTCAGTCACCACTCTTCTTCTGACAGTATGCTTGGAAAGGTAGTTCTACTGGTAGAGAAATGTATTTAATTTCTAAGTAACAAAATGCCAGAGAAAAAACATTTCCAGAATTACCAGGAAAACAAACAAACAAACAACCCCCCCAAAAAAAAAAAAACAACAAAACCACACCTCACCTTTCAAGAATTTCTTTTTGTAAATCTTGGGTAAAATCAAAGAGTTTTGCAATAGAAAGCACATCCAGATGGAACTTGACACCTGCATTTCAAGGGGAGGAAAATAACCTATCAAGTGGAGCATTACACCCACTGCACACTTTGCATTTCTGTATCTTTGGACGTTTTTGTAAAGACCCAGGTAACATTTAAGTGCCTGGAGAGACACCCTTTCCTCCCTGTGCCACCCATATGATAAATTGTATGTTAGGATGTTGATTCCCTGACTATATTCTTCATTACTTTAGTTTTAAAAAGAAAAGGCTATGAGAGGCAGGACATTGCAGCCTCCACAGTGATAAATTAGTCCTGTCCTGCCATGCTTACACATCCTTCCAGCTTGGTTTCATTTGCACATTTGATCAGTGCCTCCTCCGCTCCTTCACTTGACTCTGCCATGAAAACACACTTGGGACAGAGCTCTCCAAAGCTGCACACAGTAACATCAAGAATTGTATCATTCCAGCTTGTATCTCTCTAACATCTGTGGGAATGCCACGTGATATGGTTTGACATAATTAGTTTATTGTGAATCCCTATCAACCATTACTCATCTCCTTATTTTTAGGTGCTTACAAATCATTTGTATGCCCATTTATTCCAGTATTTCTCCAGGAATTTAAGTTAAGCCATCACTTTCTGTAATTTCCTCTGATGTTCTTTTCCCATCCTCTACTTTTCAATGCTGTTATTACATCTTGTCCGTTGACTTCCAAAATATCCCCACCTATCATGGTTTCTCAAAGAGATCTGCTATTACTTTGCAATTAGTTTACCCAATTCTCACAATAAAATTGGTGAATTTTACCAAGCCTGGTTAATTTAAAATCATCTAACCTGTTTTACTATTAGTCTGAACACTTACTTATTTGTCACTAGTGCTAGCTGATTAGTTGTGATCTAATGTTTAGTAAACTACAAAGCAAAAAAGCCAAACAAACAAGTTTTGAGACTGTAAGCCTAGCACCTGCACTGCTTCAGCCCCAAAGCTGCACCAGAAGGGTTGTCAATCTGCACAACAGTTACAAAGTCAGAACTATCATCATCATCAATATATAATTCAGCATTATCCAGGTTGTGATGGAGAAACAACATAGTTGAAAACACCTTAGTGGGTGCAGTAGAACTAAGTCCATCTGTATTACCTACTGGATAGCTGAGTTAAAGCTGAGAATTTTCCTGCTATGAACAAGAAATGTCAAATCACCTTTAATTTTCTGAGCAGCATCCCTGTAGATGATGCGAGCCATTTCCCCATTGAGAATCTCTTCAGAGTAATTGAATTCTCCCTGCAATATCAAGCATAACATCAATGAAAAAAAATCACTTTCCTTTCTCAGCTACTGTTTTTGCAAACAGGAAAAAAAACCCATCTGAATATGGTATTATTTTTTTTCCACCTGACTCTTATCTTTATCCAGTTTACGCAAGTCAACCATAAAGCAATATGAAATAGTAAGTTTAACTACTTTTTCCTAGAAATTACTATTAACTTTCAAAGTCAGGGATAAGACTTTATAAACGTAAAGAAAAATCAAGGTATGAAGCATTTGAGCTGAGTATGAGCCAACACTTGAAAAGCTTAACACAGATCAAAAACTTCCCCTAAGCTGTTCTCAGACAAATCATTAATACAGATCCTTTGAAACTCTGCCCTCAAATGCGTGACACGCAAGCAGAAAATATCTCTTAAGTAAGTTTTGTGGATGTACCAAGTCCATCTTGGCTCGTTCAAATTGTTTCTTTTCCTTCCTCTGTTTTTCAGCGTTCATCAGCTCCATTCTGAAATACTGCAAGAGAGAATAAAATTAATCATTGTAGGGGTGGGGAGAAATCTTAAAACATCTAAGTCCACAAACATATTAACACAAGCTCTACCCCGAGGAGCTACAAATTAGGACTTTGCCAACATCCCACATGTCTACATTCTTGAGAGTCTTGGTTTTTAAGTGTTTGTGCATATAGTTATCTGCCCTACATATTTACTCCAGACATTTTCCACGTGTAAAACTTACTGCTTTCTAGTCATCCTTTAAAAAAAGTATGTTCCCTGGCAAAGGCTAGGGATGCCAGATCTAATCCAAAGAACTATGTCCTAGCAGAGCTTACAGTGCTCTAGAAGGGAAATAGGACCCATTTATCTATAAACAGCATACATAAATACAGTGTTTGCTAAGCAACTGAAAAATGCTTGGAGTATAAAGTATCTTTTTCTTAAATCTTTTTGACAATCTTTCCTTGCTGATTGGGAAACAAGTTTTTTCCAGTTTTCTCAGTCTGATCTGAGAAGTATGCTGGACTGATTTGCTCCAATTGATCAAATATCTGGTCATAGAAGAAAACCAGGAACTCACTTCCTGATAAAGTTTTGGGCACTCTGGATGGAAGCGCAAAGCACGAAGGAACAAATGCCTGGCACTTTCTGACGAGAGTCGTGTCTCCATTTCCCATTTTGCTGCCATAATCCACAGTGCTGCAACAGAGGATACAAATACATTCATTTTAAGGCAAAAGCAAGTGGCTGGTCAGGTGAACCCATTCTGAAGCCACTCTCCCCAGGATACAGGTTAGTTTTGTTCACTGTACCCACCCCAACATAATCCATGAGCTCAGCAATGGAATCTGACTGATTATCTCCCACAAAACGCCAAGTTAAAGGAGAAATCTAAGCAGCTAAGCAGATCCAGGAACTTTAATCTGGTATAGCTACAGATCCAGTAACAGACAATGATGTCTTCAAAAGCCAAAAAGCAAATATAACATGAACTTAGATCTATAAAAACTTAAACCAGCACCATATAATCTATACACATATAATCTGCCACACTCACCATCGTTTCATTTACCTGGTTTATTGGGATGAATGGCCAACATGGAGGAAAACACCTTACTAAGCTGATGTTTTGCATTCTGTAAAAGAAGTAGTTCTGTGTCACCAACTCTAGTACAGAATTAAACTATCAGCATCAAAGTTTCATTATGAGAGGTTACAAGCTGTAATACAGTTGCACGGCAAAAGGCACTTCTCTACTATTGTATCTTCAGCAGAAAGTTTCTAGTATTTGTTCAATATTGACCAGCTTTCAAATGTTACCCGACTAGATCAGCAGAGTCAATTCAAACCTTTCTGAAGTCACAAACCCACAGTCTCACTGAGCACTTGTGAGGTACCGACTGCATTTTACTTTGGCCGTTTGCATTACTGTGACAAGGTCACATTCTTCAGTACAGTGACAACAACTACTAAATGCTAATAATAATGTGAAACCTTGCACAGGTAAGTTTACAAAGTACAGAAGTGACAGAATTACACTTCTCAGCACAGCCACTACACAAAATGTGTCAAACAAAATCTCAGTTCACAGTCAGATGATTGAGTCTTTCCAGAGAATGTATAACCCTTATTATTATTCTCTCAAACCACATGGTACTTCAGATACCAGCCTCACCTCACCTTTGCCACCTGCAAGCATCACATTTTATACTAACTCATTGTAAGTCAAATTCTATACTTACCCACCCCACATGAGTGAAACTCTCAGGAAACTCCAACAATATTATAAAAATTATTTTGGTAATACGGCACGTGGCAGTGAAATCTGTAATCCTGTCTTGCAATCCAAGTTTCAGGTGCCTGATTAAACACTAATCCAGCACCTCAACTCAGGTAAGATTAACATTTTGAAAACTCACCCACTGCTTGCAAAATGCAACATGTGAAAGCCAGAGCTGGACATCTTCCTGTCAGAAATGCAAGGGGAAGAGAATCAACCTCACAATAAGGCAAGCACAAAACCACGTGCACGTTGACAAGCAAATAATACAGCCTTGGCACAACAACTCCACATGCAGACAGAAGGGCCCTTTGAATCTCAAATTCAACCCCCCTCCCCAGTCTTCAAACTCCTGCAAAACACCCAAAGAAAACCAACCCCTCCCATCTCAAAACACACCCTCACAGTCTCTCCAATCAAACCTGTGTTACACTGAACTGAACAGAGAGCTCACTGTCACGGTTCCTCAGGCGCCTCATTTAGCTTTTACCATTTAACATAGCAAGACAATCTTTTCCTAAAGCAGCTAAAAGTTCTTTTCATTCTGTTTCTACTCCTTGCAAGCCTAAAGACCAAATTCACAGGGCAACACTTATTTCAAGACAGTGGAGGACTAATGTCTCAGAAAGGAGAAAATATCATCTGTATAAAAAAACCCTGACACAAATGTTTTATTTCTAGGCTCTTGCTAGTTGTAAGACTAAACATCCACTTAGTTTTTCTACTACGTTATTCTATATTATTGCCAGTATTTGGAGGCAGGGATATCTAGATAAATTTTACCTACAAAAAGTGCATTTTTAGTTATCAGTACAAATAAGCAAACTCACTTTCCATTTCCCTATAGCACGTTTGAAGAGGCTGTGGACTCTGTGCAGAATAGAGTTCTCGATTTCATCCTTCTTAAATGAATACCCAATGCGCTAAGAGGCAAACAAAAAGTATGAATGTTATTGTAACAGAAAATTCAGCATAAAGTATTCTGTGCTCTAAGTAACTGACACTTACCGCTCTTCTCTTCTTGATCAGTTCCAGCAAATTAATTTCATACTGAAACGGGGAGAAAAAAAAATATTTAAAAGCAACTGGTGACACACATGACAGTAACACAGATCAAGTTTAGGGGGCTTTTTAAGCTTATCAGGTGGGCAATGAAAATTATATCCAAGAAAACACAAGCAACAGGTTTTTTGGTGGAATCACTACATTTCTAAGGTTCTGTGAAAGCAAGCTCAAGTAGTACTGCACGTGGTATTTCAGACTGGAGCTGTTAACACCCCATGTATTCCTAGAACTGCAATGCCAAACTTCTAACACCACAAAAAAATTTACTACACTTAAGGACAATTTACACAGCACATCAAGAAGCTGGGGGCTCTGCATTCCTGGAAAGAGAAGAAACTATAGGAAAAAGTCACGGCAAGAAAGAAGACTCTCTCATCCCAAACTCGGGCACCAGCTCCTGGCCACTCTCGGTGCTCTGGCGAGGCCCCGGGAAGCAGCACGCCTCGGGAAGCAGCACGCCACGCCCATCAGCAATGCCTACCCGAATACAACTGATCAAATATACCTGAATATAATTGATAAAATCCTCCTTCCGAAGGGCTCTCCGCTGTATCTTGTGCTCCAGAGCCGAGGCTTTCTTCAGGACGGCCCTGAGGGAAGGGGAGATCAATGAGCGGACCCTGCGCCCGGCACCCTGCCCCCCCACCACCCCCGCCTCTCCCCGCCTCACTTGATCTCCTTCNCCCGCCGTCACTTCCGCCCACCAACTTCCGGGAAGGGGCCGCGCCGCTCTGGCGTCCCCTGGCGGTCCCGGCGGCCCGGGGCGAAGCCATAGAATCACAGAATGGTCAGAGTTGGAAGGGACCTTAAAGATCATCCATTCCAACCTCCTGCCCTGGGCAGGGACACCTCCCACTAGAGCAGGTTGCTCCAAGCCCCATCCAGCCTGGCCTTGAACCCCTCCAGGGATGGGGCAGCCACAGCTTCTCTGGGCAACCTGTTCCAGTGTCTCACCACCTTCACAGTGAAGAATTTCTTCCTAATATCTAATCTAAATCTCCCCTCTTTCAATTTAAAACCATTACCTCTTGTCCTATCACTCCACTCCCTGACCAAAAGTCCCTCTCCAGCTCTCCTGGAGCTCCCTTCAGATGCTGGAAGGCTGCTCCAAGGTCTCCTCAGAGCCTTCTCCAGGCTGAACAGCCCCAGCTCTCTCAGCCTGTCCTCACAGCAGAGGTGCTCCAGCCCTCTGATGATTTTTGTGGCCTCCACTGGACCCGTTCCAACAGTTCTATGTCCTTTCTATGTCGAGGACTCCAGATCTGGACACAGGACTCCAGGTGGGGTCTCAGTCCGGGTGTCCTGCCGAGGGAAACAGGGTCCAAGTACAACAGTTTTGGGGAGTCCTGTGGGTCAGGGTGGGCGGAGAGGTGGGCTCTGACAGTTCAGAGGCCCCCAAACTCGGGTGCTCTCCTAGAGCGTCTTCTCCACCCAGAGGCATTCACCAGGCTGGGGATGTCAGCCCAAATCCACTGCAAGGAGATGGGCTTCTGGTGGAATTCCTCTCACACAGCAGCTTGCTTCTGAGAAAATTAACACTAAAAGCAGATAATGGTAAATTCCCATTTTGTAAATTAGGGAAATCCCAGGAAGTAAAAAAAAAAAAAAAAAGTGGGAAATAATTTTTTGGAGAGCTGCTTTAAATGCATATAATCCACAGCAGCATCTTCTGCTGATGCTTTGAGCTGTCACTGCCATCACCACCCTGGCAGAGCACACCTTCCAACACACCTTCCAACCCACTCTTGCAACCATCACTCCCTCCTGGGGGAGAGGCAGGAGCCACTTCCCTGGTAAAACTGAGGATTTAGAGGCTGTGGATTAGGGGCAAGAGGGCTTCTGGCACAGCATTCTTCATACAGAAAAGCCAAAAAAAATCTCTGGGTGATCTTCTCCTTTTATTAGAGTAGAGTGGCTTAAAAAGTGTTGCCAAGAACAGAGCAAGAAGTTTCTGCTAGAAACACACATAAGACAAAACACAAGAACTGTGAACAACAGGGGTTAATTTTTCACCTTGGGTTCCTGGTGGTTTTTCTCAACGTTGGGCACTGATTAAAGAAAAAACCTAATTCTCGGTGGGAGAGGCTTAGAAGCTTTTGCCTCTGACAGGAAGCAGCGACACCGTTTTCCAAGAAGTGATCAAACAGGAAAGCTACCAGGAAACGGAGACGCACCATCCAGTCACAAGAGCAAGAACCAGAGAGTTCCTTCGGAGCTGGGTGGCTGCAGCAGCTCAGCACCACAGCCCTCTGGTGCCCAGGGACAACTTCTCCACCTCGCCAGGAGAGCAGCAGCTTCTGCCCCAACTGCCCCAAGCTATAATTGGGAGGTTTCTTTTGAGATGCACCAACCAGCTCAAACAGATTCTCATGGAAGTCCACAGGCTACTTAATTGGTACGTGAGGACGACTACGCTGCATGTGAAAAGTGGCATCAGGATATTGAATCACTAATCAAGAGTGACTACATGTGATTGTTTAACTTCATTTGATATCTCTGCATCTGATGGCGTGGGTTTATACTATAAAAGCGTTCTGTATGCAGAGCTTATTTGTCGTGGTGCACTTAGATCATCCCACATAAATGAGAGCACCACGTGCAGTGTAGGAGTTCAAAGCTTAAAAGGCAGAAGTCAGTCATTACCTGGAAACCTCCAGGAAATTCTATTTCTGTCTTCTTGCTCTCCTCATTCTTTAAAACACTCTGCTCTCCTTTGGCTGAAAACCAGCAGTAACTGTGAAAGAGAGACACAAACAAAAATGACAAGTCTTCTCCTGAAACTTTACAGTTGATCATTCTGTCAGTCTGAAAAAACTGTTTTGTGATCAACCTACAGTGTTCTGCCACCTGCAGTCAGTTAGAACTCTGAAACTCACACCCCACTGCCAAGCATGACCACTGCAATGTAGATGACAGAGAACTTACTACGTACAAGAGGAAACAGACACCAACTTGACCATAAGAAGTTCCATCCAAACATGAATCATAGAATCATAGAATGGTCAGAGTTGGAAGGGACCTTAAAGATCATCCAGTTCTAACCCCCCTGCCATGGCAGGGACACCTCTCCCTAGAGCAGGTTGCTCAAAGCCCCATCCAACNTCATCCTGTGATTCTGTGAGAAGTGTGTATGCCCTCAGGGGCGACGGCAACCTCCACCTTGAATTGTGCCTGCAGGAGAACTCAGTCAGAAACACACATCTAGCAACAGGTCTTGCACACACGCACATGTGAGAGTTCCTCACACGCTGCCCACATCCCGGTAACAATGTGTCCCCAACAATGCCTCCCAGGGCATTAAATCCCTTGTTAGCACTTGTCAAAGCACCACAATATCACCCGCTAGAAGCACACAGGCACAGCCGGGACCACTCCGCAGGACCCAGCGCTGTGGGACTCAAAGGCAGAAAGAATGGTGTGCACCAAAACAATAGGCTCCCCAAGTTCCTAGTTTAGGGGCCTCGTATTTCCCACTCGAAACCACATGCACAGAAGCAACAAAAAGATTGAAAATACTGAACTTGTTGATGACCTCGCAGGATTATTTACAAATAAAATAGCTCACAAACCCATTGAAAACATTTTCTATTCCCTCAGGTGGCCCTCTTTACTGTAAAGGGAAAAAGTTTTTTAAAAATAAAAAACAATTTAAAAAAAGCAGCCTTTCCTTTTCTTCTCCCAACAAAACAATCCTTAGAACAATTAACATAACGGACTGTCAAAAGTGTTCAAACCAAAGTGACAAATGCAGTGAGTGGCAGGCAAGCCCAGCCCGACCCACCAGAACACTGCATGCTGGATTTGTCATGCAAATCAAAATGGAACCTGACATGCTCTTTGTTCATTTTCCTTTCAAAAAATCTACTTTAAATGCCTCCCATGTGCCCTGTTTTGGAAGCTGACATTCCAAATGCATCACTGCAAATTAAGGGAGGGATCCATTACCAATAAAGACGTTGTGATACAGAGAATTTCAACAAATCTTATTGGGGAGACCGGAGGGAGAACTGCTGCAGCTTGCACCTGTGGGGTCACTCCGTTTGCTGCCGCCGCTGCTGCTTTCACCAAGGCTCTTTAGAAAAACTCCATCAGTCGGTCCTTGCAGGAGAAGTTCTGGCAAACTGTCACAGCTTAATCTGTCTGATTGTAGTCTGCAAGCAAGGGATACACTGTGAGTTAGGAATAACAGCAGTGGGTTCGCTTTAAGTCTTGGCTGGATTAAAATGCACAAGGCAAATATTTCAATTATAAACTGGTTTAGATATATCTTTATTTCTGCCATTTGCCTACCTGAGTGCATAAATAATTACAGCTTTTTAGAAGATGCCACCAGATATGCAGTATTTTACAGTTAGCTTACACTGTATGAAGATGCCTTTTAAACAATGAGCGGGATGTTCTGACCTCATGGAAATAATTGGGAACCTTCTGCTGAGTTCAGCTGAGCCAGCGGCTCATCCTCAGGGACACATTTTTAACAAAGTCCTCAAAGAATTTACTAAGTATGCAGGGCTTTGGTTTAAAAATATACCAACGCATCTGTTAATAAAGCAGCTTGGAATTTCTTCCCAAAAACAGACTAACTCAAAATTCAGATTATATTAACTTCCCTAGCTTTGTAATTAAAACAATTTACATGACGGTTTGGTTTCACCTCCTCCAAAACCAGCCATCTATCTGCAAAAAGTTGTTTCATCACTGCAGTTCCACGCTGAGCCTCCAAAAATTTATATGTAAGACTATGGAGTCAGTTACTTGGATTACTCTGTACCTACCTGCATACTAGTACATGGACCTGTGTTAAAGGAAACGTTATTTTTCCTGTTCCGACACACCAATGCTTGTCTTTGCCAAGGCACTGCTTTGCTCTTGCAGCTTGTTGGTCCTTACCCCGGAGTATTAGTTCTGAACACTTCCTAGAATTTCATTCACTCACTTCTCTCTTCTGCAACTATTATTGGTTAAAAAAATAAGCATTTTCATTCAATGCCTTAACACAACTATTATCCAACAATTCAGTCTTACATATAGTCTCTTAAAGAAGGCAAGAACTTTACTTTCTTCTCTGCGTTAGCCCTGAACTTGAATGTTTATGAATGAGATTTGTCCTCCTACTCATTTTGAGGCATTCTGTTTCTTCTCAGTTGCCCCAAGATCTGAACATCTACACACAAGGAATTTTCAGTGAAGGGGAACGATGCCTCTGGAACTGTTTTCTCGCCAGTTCACATCTGGTACTCAGTACGAGATCCATCTGTTTAGTCAGGGTCTCCAGGGGCTTGTACAGTAGTGGCTATAAGTGTGCCTTTTAATTTGGTTTTGTCGTTTGGCTGCTTAGGAAGTAGTTGACAGTCTGTCTAAATGCAGGGCAGTTACAACTAGTCAGTCATCGTATTCTAGTTGCCAATTCATTATCCAGTAAAACACCAGTCACATTTCAACAATTTAAAACCGTATCAGTCATCTACATCCTCCCAAATTGTCAACACCATGAAATGTATTGCTTAATTAGCTTTAATACTATTTCTTGCACACACATTTGTACTTAGGATTGCTGCCAGAGCTCCGTAGAGCGGAATCGTGCTCGTCTTAATTTACCTCAGTGACCTGTCTAGGTCTGAAGAGTAGGTGAAACTGTGGCATGGCCTTGGGTGACCCAGCTTTATCAGAGGCAACAAGGCAGGTAAAAATAGAACTTGTCAGAGCAAAGCCTGCTATCTTTTAAATGCAGAGATATCAGCACCAGCACCAATTAAACTGGCGTGCCAAAGAGCATCAATTATGCCACATATAGACTTATTTCTCCTTCCACAAAGTGAGATCAGGATTGGTTGCAATTTGCTTCCTGCTGTTTCTCCCCTCCTTCTGCGGAGATGTGTTTGGCATGGTAAAAGTACTTTGACCACAGTCATGGCAACAACCGGTAAAACTCCTTCTGGAGTATGGATAATTCAGATTAGGGTATGCAGAATCAGACATTGCAAGCAGCATTCCAATAAAAACATAAACCCTGGTAAAAGCCTTCTGAAGCAACCTCCAGCATATTAAACCACAGATAAGGTGTTAACTTTTGTATGAAACACTTAGATAAGCCCTCCCGTGTGTGAATTTTGTCTGCCTGTGCTAACTGGAAAACATTGGGAAAACAGTTTCTGCCTTGATCTTATCATTTAAGTAATTGCTGATGATAAAATTCAAAATTCTCATCTTATTAACCTGTATTTGGTTTAACCACAAAAGAAAGAATTTATCCCTGTTAAAACTTATTCCTTACTTAAAGCTGAAATTAATTTGTTAACTAAATGATTTGAGGTTTCATTTTACTATCTATTGATACATTCTTTGATCCTCCTGTATTTTTCTTTTTGATTGACTGAAGCTTTTCTTCATGCACTGTCAACAGACCTTTTGGTGAGAAACTTCTATTTACATCCGTAACTGACTTAATTCTCACATCTTCCCAGCAGTTTCTCTTTGATCTCTGCATTTCTGAGCTTAATCATTAAGTTTACATCACAGGTTTTTCAGTTGCCGTATCTTTCATGCTTTCTGGGACTCAAGATGAGAACACAATTCCTGAAAGTTCACTCAGAACTATTTTTTGATAGTTTCACAGTAAGTACTACACGTGCTGGATCTCTGAAATTGTAATATGAACAAGGATGATTCCTATTCTATTATTCCTATTCCATTTATTTTCCATATAAATGGCAAGATTTGGCATATTTTTTTCTGTGTGCTTTGTTTGGAATCAAATACATCAAATGTACTGTAGAGTGTGTGGGGATTTTATTTTTTTCTTATTTATCATATGCAGGAAGTCTACAGATTTTCTGTTAAAAAGGAAAACTCTGCTTTATAATATTAAAAACATACCATTTTCTGGTAAGGGGGCTCACGTCAAAGATTCCCAGTTTCTCTGAGGACAAAAGGGACACAAACTTTTATACAGCTCATCTCAAGAACATTCCATTTTTCCAAACAACTACAAATTCCATTAAGACATTCAAAATGAAGGGTACAGACCAACGAGTAAGCCAGATAAGGTGTGCTCTGAGTGTGATAACTCCAAGAGTCCTTTTCCTATCCATGGAATCATCAGTGATACATGGAATTCATTCAGGTTTTAACAAAGGTGAGTAACAACGCCTTGTTCTCTTTCAGATTTTGATCCAATCTTATATGAACAAAGATTTTGTTTTAGACTTGGCCTTTAAAACTAAGTGGATGTTATCCTGAACTTACTGGTTTTACATTACAAATATTTGGGGATTTTAGTTCATTGTATGAGATGTATTTTTCTGTAATTAACACTTTTACTGTTAGTACATTTCTGGGCTTACAGTTACACCATCTTAAGAGATTTCTTCCCTTTCTAGAGCAAATTAATATATTTGGCCTAGGCTTCCCTTAATGCTTTTGAAACAATGCTGGTATTTTTAGTCCACTATCTAAAGACAAATACTACTGCTAAAAATCCACCAAGCAAAAATAAATCATTAACTGAAAATCAGAAAATAAATTTCACTGTAGGAGAGACATGAAAAATATATTTAAACATCCAAGATTCCAAGAAACAACTCCTGAGCACACATTTCTACTAAACAATAATGACTAGTAATTATCACTTACTGTTCCCCATATGAATGCAGAAGATGGGTGTCTCAGTGGTGCAAAACATACTGTGCATCCACTTTTCACTCTCTACAGTAACTCAAGACATGGGAGCAACCTGCTCCCTGAAAGCTGTGCATTATGGGTGCATTAAGATTCCCTGAGGGCCAAGTTCCTTGAGTACTATGCTCCTGGAATACATCTGAACAGCTCTGTACAAAAGCAGGCCCCAGCCAAACACATGAATGAGAATCACAAGTGGCTGCTCTGTCAATCTTCTGCGCATACTGCATTCATAGCTGTACCTTAGAACACTTGGATTGCTATGGCTGATCTTAGCTCTTCTCTTTGCTGTGCTTCACCACAGTCGTTCCCTTACAGTAAAGTTTATTTTCTCTTTTCTTAACTCCCTGCTTATAAAAAACAGGGCAGCACTAGACATTAACATGCAGAAAAGCAAACGGAAACCGAGAGCTACCACCCCAACGGCAACATGATCCTGCCATCCTAAACATACCCCGTACTCCGCCTACCCGCTCTCAGGCTGTTACCCAGAACGCTGCAGCTACTCCCTTTCTCCAGTTGCAGGATTATGTAGCCTCTGTTTACAAGAGACTGGGAAAACACCAAGTGGGAGTTGACTTGCTTTCCAACAAGGTAGGGCAGAATAGCTTATCTAATCATTTCCGTTGCCTGTTACTGCTGATCGACGTGGAATCAGGCTGAAAATAAAGAATACGAACTGAAAAGTTAACAACTATTGCAGGTGAAATTAACCCAGCATCTGGTGCAGTTTGTTCAAGAAAGGGATGCCACTGAAATGGATCTGTATTGGGAGTACAGAGAGACAGCTGCAGGACCTGTACCTTCCCATCTCTGCGTGAAGTATTTTTGTTTGTCTCAGTTCTGCAGCACTTGTGCATTCTCGCCTCTCTCACGGAAAACTTGGGTATGGTGGGCTGGACACAGAGTGAGAAGGAGAACCTGGAAGCATGAAAAGAGAGAGAAGTAAAGTTTGGATGTAACCACAGAAGTAGAATGTGTAAGGTCTCTTCCGTGCTGGATGCCCTTGAATCCCACTGAATGGGCTCATTAGCTCAAGGCTGGAATAAAGGAACGCAGAACATTTGCCATGGATTTGTTATTCTCGGCAACACCCTGAACAGCAGACTTTAGTTCCTGACCAATGTGATATAATAGTGCTCCCTAATAAATACTGACACTGGCTTTCATGATGGCCTGAATTTGCAAGCAAGTTTTAAAAAAGAATTGATGAAAAGTGTATATTCAGCTAGTAAGCACTACTCTATTGTTCCAAAGTTATATTTAAAATCAAGTTCTCAGAAAACAAGCTAGATCTGTACTATTATTTAGTTAGTTACTAACAACCTATTTAGACAGACCCACATACAAAGGTGTGAGGGAAACAGTAAATACATTGACAGAACTTTCATTTAGACTGAGCCCCAGGCACACAGGTACTTATTTCTCCTTTTAAAAGGATTTACTTTGTAAAGATTCCTGTGCTGAGATATAGTAATTTGGAGGACTGAAGCTGGAAAGTTAAGCAGCGTGGCTACAGGGGTAGTACAGACAACCAAGAAAAGCACATAATTATGAATTGAAGAAAAAAATTAATAAAGTGGTATAAAATATGCATGTACTTTTTCATGCATACCTGAAGAGGTAAAAATGGTTACAGTTTAGCCTTTCAAGATGACAGAAACACTGGCTTGGTACAGGCTGCAAAAAGCCTTAGAAAAAAGAGACTTAGAAGCAGCAGATACTTTGAATCTGCAGGAAACAAATCTGATCTTTTGGATATCAAACGCAAATCCTACTAACAGTACATGAAAACAAGAATGGATTGGCCACGCCAAGACATAAAATCTGACTTATCATAAAAGCACCCCTGCCAGCTACTTCTGCTTTCACTACCAGGAATTTGTTCCAACAGCAACTTTGGTTCACAAATTATTGTTTCATCCATTTATCATAATAAAGTTATTAAACTGCCCTCTTTGGCATTATGTTAGAATATTTTCTATATTTATAGCAAAAAAAGTACACAACCTGTCATCATCCTTTTAAATTTTACGATTTGCTATCAACGTCAGTAACGTACACTATATTTCACTGCTTGTCTTTTTTAGACTACTTTATTAGAAAATACTTTTTCACTGGCTTTGCAGTACTCTGCCATTTGCTAAATAAGGCCAACTTCTTTCTGTTACCTGATGTATATATATAAGATCTTTTTTTTAAAAAAAATAATTATTTTTTCATTAATGCATCTGTAAAATCTGTTGGGGTGTATATTACGAGGCAGGTCAAGGACACAACAGTTTCATGCCACAGCTCATTTCCTCTGAAGAAACCATAATTATTTCCATCTTTCTAAAAAGGAACATTTATTTTCTTGCTTCTATCTGTGCTAAGTAAATAAAAATTACTTGCTATTTCATGCCCTGAGCTTTTTCCATCCATACTATGAAGCACCAAGTATGCCATTTCATAGTTGAACGTGTCTCAGCAGCATTCGATGCTCTTTACATACGAAAAGCCCAGGGCAGCAGATCTAAACAACTTTGAAAATGGAGAGGAAAAAAGGCTCAAGCTATCGAGTTCTGTGCTTCCAAATGGCTCATACACACATGTTTTGTATTGGGCTGTCCTGTCCCACTCAAGGCTGGAGTCTCATCCTAAATTCCTCTGTTCCCAAACTGATGCGACTGCACTGCCAGAGATTAATTGCCTAATTATCTATCTTACTCCTGCTTGGAAAGTTGCCCTCTGGCTCCTCCTCCTGGTTTTGAAATTTAGAAGGATGAGCCACCAAAAGCAGCAGAGGCTTGTAAACAGTCAGGAGGAAACAGGAATAGGTTTTAGGTAATAAACAACTTCCAAGGACAAAACTGCAGCTATACAACATTTAGGAGTCTTCCTCACACAAACTGCAATATTTGTTACCTTTTGTCACTTGGCACAGGGTATCATTGACCTCAAGATCAACATCTGCTCACCTAAAGATGCTCTTCTTGTGGTGTATTCTTGCTATTTAGCCTATGATCTCAGAAGAGAGGAAAATACCCAATACTTCAGACGGCTCACCAGGAAACCCCTTGGTATTAAGACTGAGAAAGCTACACCTAAGCTCCTGGAACACTGATGTAAGGTCATCAAACATTGCTGCTGCCAGTCAGTAATTAAAAGATATATCCAGTAACAACAAATGAGTGGCTGCAGAGAAACTGAGTAGGAAATAGAACAAGCAACTGGAATACTAAGCAGAGACAATTATGATAAGAAGGACAAAACGTGTAACAGTATTTTGGAAACATCACTTTTTGTTTGGAGGAAGCAAAAATTGAATATACGCAAAATGGTGACAAAGATGGATTTCTAAAAGTGTATGAAAATTAAGGTTGAAACAAATTACAGAAAACAGCGCATGGAAAACATCAATGTCTGATAAAAATGGAAGGAAAGAAAGCAGAGTAATTAAAAAAGCATCATGGATGATTAAAAGATGAAACATAAATGCTCCAGCAGAAAAAGCAAAAAGAGGGGAGGTAACTGAAAAATAAAACTAACATTTCAGATATTAAATAAAAATAAATATTAAGGAACTGTAAAAAAATCCAACAAACGAGGGGGGAATAGTAGCCAATAAAGACTTATGTATCCAAATGTGTGTAGGGTGTATATACATACATTTTCTTAAAATGTTATAAGGTTAATAACAGACAATTCAGATGTCTATCACATTAGAATCCCTCTTTTGATAACGTAAGGCACGTTTACAGCATGGCTGAGTTTGATACAAGGTTTTCCTCTTAATGTTTAAGTCAATTTTCCTTAACAGTAGGAATTAGAGGATAAAGACAGCGCAGTGCCAGCATCACACTTGTACCTGGTATCAGAATTCAAGGCTGTATTCCACACACAGGCTGTATTTTCACCCTACCCCGTGCAATTACTCTGGGAAAGTTTCCCAGAAGAAAGCAAACAGAAGGGGATGGCTGTTGAAGCCTCCCGTGCAGGGAGCTCGCCGCACCACTGATAAGGGCTTGATTCAATAAAGCCAGCGAGAACTTTCCCATTGCAGAGCTGGACTTTTATTACTCTTTACCACAGGCGAGCTGGTCCAGGGGCTTGCCACAAAGACCTGATCCTGGCTGTGTGCTCAGCCACTGCAGGACTCTGGATGTAGCCACAGCAGCATTTTTACTCGCCCCGGACTCCGTGGGTCCTCGTTAAGCTGAGAGAGGCAGAAATAAAACCAGAATGAAATATTTTACCTCAGCCCCCAAGTCCCCCTGCGCCTACGGGGCATTTCTCTGAGGAAAACCTCATGGTTAACACTAAGTGACACCAGCAGGACCTCGTGTCCGACCCAGCACAATAATTTTTACCACAGAACTGGTACCTATTTATACCCAAGCTTCTATTTCGACTATTTTAACTCTTTCAACCATCGAGCCCCAGCTCCCAGGGGCGGCCCCTCAAGCTGCCGCTTCCCCTCAGGCGAGACGGGGGCACCAGCTCCCTGAGCGGCTAAGGAGACACCGGGAAGCACCATCAGGAGCACCATGGAAAAACACAAGTCCCCGCTGCTCGGCGGCCGCCGGGAGGGTGAGGGC
>VXBW01007119.1:737126-779642 GCA_013400375.1 Thinocorus orbignyianus
GGCTCCACGGTAACAGCTTCCATCGGGCTTTCGGGGCGGCCGGGTCCCTGCCTGCCTCCAGCAGCCCTCGGAGACACCGGGGAGTTGGGGACGGGGAGGCTCATCCCCCTCCGGCGGCTACCTTGCGATCCCCTTGTAGGGGCGGGATGCGATTAAGACTTCACTGTACTTAGTTTTTCTTTGTCTGGAAATAATTGTCCCTTAGTTGAGATTTCATCTCAAAAACTGACCTCTGCGACCCAGGCATCACCCTGTGGCAGTTCCGGATAGGATGAGAATCCCTTTGGATGCACCAGAAAGTAGTTTATGGAATTCTGATTCGAGAGAACAGTGCGGCAGTGAACTTGGGTTCTACAAAAAGATTTCTGTGTAATTGCTAGGATGGGAAGGATATTTTTAATGCCCCACTGCAGGCACGGTGTGGTTCTGGTATTGGTGCTGTCACTTGCTTGTGATGGTGACAGTGTTTGAGAGAGCGTTGGGAGTTTTTGGTGGTGTCTCAAGCCCTTAATAGCGCAGGGTCCTTCGAACCTGTTCACAAAGCTATGTGTTCAATAAATGCTACACTGCAAATAGGTCAAGTGGCAAACGTGTTTTAAGAGGTTTGTTCGGTGTCCGAGATAGGGAAGAAAATTCTCTTGCCCATGCCTCAGTCTGTCAGACAAGGGGAGTGCTGAGGCTGTGCAGGTATTGATCAGGATTAAGCTACGGTGTAAATTCATCAGTGTGTTAACTCTGAAGTGTGGATATTATGGGGAAAACTGCAGTAAGGAAATACTGGATTAAAAAAATCCTAACATGTGTGGTGTTGAATCGCATTCTTCCTGAACGTTTTTGTCCCTTTTCAAGGTCACATGCTAGAAAAAGATAAAGATTTATTTTAAGCTTTTGCTGAGTAATATGGAGTTGTGAAACATATGTCTGTCTGCAGGTTGAAAAGTGTGGTTCAGAATTATTCGACTTGGGAAAACTAAAGTTGAAGCAGCAGCATGCTGTCTTTAAATTACATCTTTGTGAAAGTAATTTAATGTTTTCATACCTTTCTAAATTATAATTATGTCACTTTTTTGAGGCAAGAAAACATAGGATGCTTCTGTAAAAGTTGTGACTGCTCTGCATTTTCACTTTCTAGCAAAGTGTGCATTTCGTAATTTCTTTTCTGTCTTTTGATTTGAAAAATGCAGGTTTTATCATGATAATTTGCATTAAGCAGAATTTTGCTCGTTTTCATCAGCCTTCTAAAAGGAGATACTGGGATTGTGTTAAGATTTCCTTCTGTAATAATGTGTCTCTCTAGTAGATTCTTTGGAGTCTTACATTCATAAGCGTAGAAATAAGGCTGAATCATATCTTTAAAAAAATAATAAAGGATATAAAATGCTGTCCTTTTTCGGTTCTAATCACAGAATTCCCTAGATTGCAGTAAGGTTTCCAGCTATTTGTAACAAATGTTTTGCTCTTGTATGAAAATGAAAGGTTTATATTTCTTAAAAAACAAACAGCAGCCTTAGTATGGGCATCAAGGTATTCTACATTCTCTGCCTCTTTCCGCTTAATGTGTTTTATCAAGTCATTTCCAAGTTTCTTGCTGACATTACCTGGTGAAGCTACTTTTATTTCAGCTTTAAAAGGATGTATTTCAGTTTAATTGGAATCGTGCTCATATAACCCAGTTCAGACAAAAGCCTTTTTTTTTTGTCCTGATTTAATTAGTTAAAACTACAGAGAAGATCCTCTTTTCTATAGGCAAGTCTTGATCTTTTCATCTTTGGTTAGTGTACCTGTTTCAAATGATCATACCTTTTCATGTCAGTATTGCACATGACTGTGTAGTCCTCCCTCTGTTTGCACTTTCAAACAGTAGTTGCTTTACCAGAATCAACATTCTTCTGATCCTATGAATGTAAAACATTTAGGAAATAAATTTTCAAGCTTAGGATGATCCATAATAATGCATCGCAGTCAACTGACAAGTCTCTCTTTCTTTTTCTGATAGCTTGTGCAAGTGACCTTGGTACTTTCCAGAAGGGAAAATCAGCTACCAAACTGTCTGACTATGTAAATTTAGTGTACTGTTTCTGGTATCATATCAGATACGTTCATTAACTTAATGAAGAAAGCTTACCTATTTGATAATAGGTTGTAATATATTGAGAGATTTTTTCCTATCCTTTTAAGATGGAAAGCCTGTAAGAAACACATTTTGGGGAAAGCAGAGCAGTCCTGGTTGCGTTGTGACTGCTGATACATGGTAGCTTAAACAAGTAGTTGCTTTGTGTTATACAGTAGCTGGAGTAACCTTTGACTTGTTAACTTGGAAACATTTGGACATTGTGGTACTTAGCTTAAATGATGACTTTTATGATAATTCTCTTTAAAAAAAGAAATCAACATCCTAAATTTCGTACTTCTTATCATTATAAGGCTGTCTTCCTGGGGCTATAAGGTATGTTGGGTAACGTGTGTTTCTTTTTCTTAGAACCAACACAGATATACAGATTTCTACGTACCCGGAATCTAATAGCAGTGAGTAGCTGGTTTATCACTTACTTACTTTAGACTTGTAGGAAATTTTAATTCAAGCATAACCGTGTTTGTTTGTTTGTTTTCTTTTTCCTGCAGCCAATATTTTTGCACAGAACTCTTACTTACATGTCCCACAGAAACTCCCGAACAAATATAAAAAGGTAAAATTGTTTTTTGAAAAGTAATCCTAAAATGCTAGCAAAGTAGCAGAAGTCCAAAAAATAGTGGAGGATGACCTTCTGTTTTTGTGTAATGTGTAGAATGTGACCTTTTCTTTTTGAAAAACTTAAAGTTGTATACCTCACTTTACAGTTGATTTCTTAGACCTAAGAATTCTTCTACAGTGTTAAGCATGTGTGACTTTACCTTGTGGCTTTTGTTGATACGGGAGTACTCAAATGTGGATAACTGACTGACTGATTCTCCCATGTTTGTCTTCTGTTTGGGAGATGTTACACAGAACTCTGTAACACCTTAGCTCTTGTAATCAATGGTATTTGATCATACTCACATGAAACATTTTAGTTTAAACTGTAACCTAACTGCTTATTTAAAGAAACAAACACACACAAAACTATAGATCTTCATAATTTGGAAGGATTCAGTAATTATTTCTGTAATTATTTTAAAAGCTGAAAAATGAAGGTCAACTTGTACCAGAAAAAGGTTGCTTTGAACTGTGCGTGTCTGAGAAGTGGGCTTCAGTTTTGACACTGCAGAATAGTCTTCTCATCATGTGAAATACTCATGTCAGTAGACTTCAAAATATATAAATACTGCAGAGTGAAAAGTGCAGCGTGCGTTATTTATTAGCACAATCACAAAGTCCTTTCAGTTTGGTTCCCTCATTGAAAATCATGTGTTTGGATTTTTGTGTAGCCTGAACACTTACTTCCAAGTATTTTAATACTAAAATTCTTACTGCTTTGAAATGGTTGCTGAGGGACTGAAATACTTAATCATGAACACTTAATGAATAGCAATAAAATGTGATGATGCAGACCATTCTAATTTAAGCTATATTTCTATCTAAGAAAGGTAATATTTGAGTGATCTGTTGAGCATTAGAATTTGTATGGTTTTGTTTCAATTAAAGAAGCTATATTTGTCCTTCTCAGATCTCTTGGATGTTGTTTCATGTTCTTGCCATTACCTTTAATTCTACAATATAACTTTTTCTTAAAGCTAAATCCATAACATACAACTTCAGGTGCTTAAGTAATAATCAGATATATTTTTTATTAAAACTTGAAGTTGCTGCTTACAAAAGTTTTCAAAGTGAGTTGTTTGCTATTTTAAAATAGGTTGAGCAAAATTTTGGGAAGTAATGTTCAGGGTGTTCTGTTATTTCTTGATTTTTTTTGTTTGTTTCTTTGGTTTTTTGTTGGTTTTTTTAACTAGAATTGTGCAACAGGAAGTTGTTGCTTATAACTCACATTAACTCACAGTTGATTGATACGAGTATGTTCTTTTACCTGAGTTAGTTTCTTTGGATGTCTGCTGTAGTTGCTGGGAAACAAGAAATGGTACTTTGCATGTACATTGTGTTGTCTGCTGTTCCAAATTCCAGTTCAAATTCAGCTGCAGAAGTGATGATTAGTTTCTCTTTGAAACATACTGATTTGTACTAGTTCCCTTAACACTTTGTTGTACAACCCTGATTTCAGTTAGGTAGTGTTCTAATAATAGACAGACTTTTCACTCATTTTCTTCAAATACTGACTTATTTAAATCATTCTGGTAATCAGGTCTAGGAAGATTAAGTAAAATAATATGTTTTTATTGTAAAAAGACAATAATGCAACAGAAGTGAACTAGGAAAAAAGCAGAAAATAACTGTGGAAAAGTGGGTTCTTCTCCCCTGAGCTCCCCCCTCTCGCTTTTCCATGCTGTGTTCGTGCTGTGGTCCTTCTCTTTTGCCCTAATTAAAACCACAAAAGGTGTAGGTAGTTTGGATTACTTGGATCTAGTGGCAAAGCTGAAAGACTGTGGCAAAGCAATCTCATCTAAACTTCCAGAGAAGGTTAGCGGGGTAGCTGTTTGCTGATAGTTGTTTTGCTGGTAAACACTTTGGATGGTGTGAGAGACCTTAATTGCTAGTTTGCATGCAATAGAAATAGTTAAGGTGTATGATCCTGTTATTCTAATGAAAAGGGGGCTTTAAAAGAGGAAAAATATTGGAACCAGGGTAGAATATCTTCTGGAGGCTTACATTACGAAAAATGTACATACCTATCTTCAGTTTCGTAAAAATGTTAGTAGAGTTCTCTTTGCAAAGATGTCTTTTGGAACTGCATCATTGTTAACCCGCTTATGTGAACCGTGATGGTACATGTATATTTATTTATTCCCTTAGAACGTATTAATTCTGCCTTTTTTCTTTTTTTTAAATTGCTGATCATTGTTTTGGTTGCCATTTCAGTAAACAGTATCACACGTAAACTATAAAGAAGTTTTCTCTGGGCTGTATAGAACTTATCACAATAGTAATTATAACTCCACATCTCTCATCTCTAGCTCTCTGGTAGTCTGAGAAAAATGCCAGACAGGTTTATCACTTGGAGGTAGGGAAGCACAACTGCATTTTTACCGAGACATTATCCATTGATGTCAGTCCTTATATTTAATACTGATATAGTGTTTATAAAGACCAGAGTGCTTACATATTGATAGGGAATCAGTTAATTGACATGTGTCAGCTTGGGCTAAAAAAATGTTGAAGTTGCTGCTTACTGTTGGAGAGATAATGTGTTTGGGTCAAGGGAGATGTGATGGAGCATTGAAATGGGCTTTCTGCTTGTGAGTCTGTCTTCAGGTGTCACTGTATTATTAGACCAAATGATTGTCACAAAGAAGTTACTGACTGTTACTATATGCTTCCCATATAGTATTTGGATAAAGGAATAATGCTTTTTTATTTATTGGCAGTGTAATGGCAGGCTATGATGTGACTTTTAATACTTTGTTAATTATGGCTGTGCTTGACTTGAGTAGGAGTGGGTGGAGAAAGGAATGCACGAGATGTGTGTACTTGTAGTACAAGTAAATGTTGTCTTGAAAGTCCTGGGTGTTAGGGATGGTTGTTACAAAAACTTAATTTTGTCTGTTATGCATAGAAACATGGTAACATAAAAATAGTAATTAGTTTTCAATGAATTTCTAGGGGTTTCTGGTGTTTGGTGGTTTTTCTTAATGTTCTTATAAGTTAACTTCAAGGCAACAATTTTGATTTATTTGCCTTAATGGTTGCTATCTTTAATTTTTCTGGAAGATTTTTGGGACTTTCTTGTTTTAACTAACCTGAGTTTGACATTAGGAAAGGCTGTGTCATGGATCTTTCTGGATCAGTGGTGCTTACAAACAGTAAATGCAGGCTGTGTCAGATACTAGTGTATTTTATGAAAGATTGTTAAACTTTCCCCTATTCCTGAAACATGTTTATCTCTTAGCTGGTTTCTGGCTCGTGTTCCCATCATTGCACGGCTTTGCTCTAGAGCTGTTCTAAGCAGTTTTTTAGCCTGAAGAAAACCTAAAGAGAAGTGTATGACTTGCTGTTCAGCAGAGCAGTGTCTGATTTTGATGAGCTTGGGCGAAGTGCATGCACAGACTTTTTATTTGCCTTAGAATCTGAAACTTTCAGCAAATTCCTCTGTTCTTAACATCTCTTGCTTTAAAGCTGAGCATTTCAATGTTCATCTTAATATTCCCATGTGTTAAGTGTAGGTGAGTCAGTTCTTGAATCAGTCATCTGCCTCAACCTTAGGCTGAGTAAAGCTTTGAATCAGTGCTTATTTACTACACAAATCATATTATTCTCATTATTTGGCTGCAGCCCTGTGCTTGTGTAGTGTCTCTTGCCCAGTGCTGCTGTTCAGCGACTGTGTGGTTTGTGACTAAAGCACTGGGATGTGTTACACGCTCAATGTAAGCAATGTGTGACATCAGTGTTTCTTTAGTCAGGGTAATTCTGTAGAGGATGGATCCCACTTCCCCAGAACATGATGATGATGTTCTTCCCACAAGAAATCCAGTATTTGGCAGCAGCTTATCTTCTTCTTACTTAATTTTTCTAAGGTATAAATGTAAGAGAAGGGTGTCCTTGCAGCTCTTGGGTTGTCTTGTCTAGTTTAGTGTGATTTTCTTGGCACTGAGGTCCAAACATTAATTTTCCTTTAAAGAAAGATGGAAAGACTATTCTAGAAAGTACTGAATAACTTCTGTTCATGAGTGAACTTTATTTAGCAAGGAACATTAAGTTGTATGTATGACAGAACAGGCGGAACGTATAAGCGTGAACAGATTGATGTCAGAATTACAGAGAGAAATGAAGTGATTATTCTTCATGACATCGTTGTCATCGTCCTCCCCTTCTCTTGAGAGTGTGCTGTAGCAGTAGCTGCAGAGTTCATTGTTCTTTGTATTGTGTCCATTTAATGTAACTTTGTGGAGAAGAACAGGGATTTTTCTAATTAAGGTTTTACTGTTTTGTCAGATAAGGTTTTAAGTGCTTTTTGTTATTCTGATCAAAATTAAAATAGTAATGCCTGCAGAACTGACACGTAAGTTCCTGGCAGGTGTGTCATTAAAGTGAGAAGATTTTCTTTGACCAAAGTTGAAATGTGGTTAGAGATGTTCATTGCAAAGGTTGAATATGGTGCTGTTAAATGACGCTTCTTAGGAGCAGTAAGATTACTTCTGAAAGGTCTAGCTTTAATACTTTGTATTATTTTAGTACTGCTTGAAAAGCTGGATTCCAGTTGTCCCTACATTACGGATGTGCTCTTAGGCCTCAGAAAGCATGGGAAGGGTGCTTTCTGAACAGATGGCTAAAATTGCATCTAGGCTGTTTTAGATTAAAAACCAAGTCAAACTTCAGACTGAATACATTTTCTTGTTATATATTATGGGAGTAGTGGCTGTGTGAAACTATTCTTTCTGCTTGTTCTTCACAGGAAAACATTCAAAGTAGATGAGATGTTATCAAAAGTAGAGAAAATGAAGGGAGAACAAGAATCTCACAGGTACTGTCCTGCATGTATAGTTGTGTGTTTATGAATGAGCGTGTGCATGTGCTGAGTCAAAAGTCTGGCAAGTGATAAAGAGTAATTATTAGAAGCAAAGTACTTACTGTTTGAAATGTGGCTTCTAAAATGCGTGTATGTGGGCTGGTCACTTAAAAGCTTGGAGAAAAGTAGTATCCAGATAAGCTTTCAGTATTTGTCATGCTGTTTCTTGAATGTGTATAGAAGCATCAGATAGGTATTTGCCTTAACTTTTGGTTTTTTTTCAGCTGTCAGTTGTCAATAACTCAATTGTATGTGATGGAATAAAAAAAAAAAGGCAGATTTTGGAAAATACCATGAAGTTAGACTATTCGGGAATTTTTATAGTAGAGTATTTGCTGGTTTTAATCTTATGTTCATAGTTATGTTTAAAAAAAAACCCAAACATATCAAAAGAACCCAAACAACAAAAACAAAACCCCAACTCCAACCACCAAAACAAGAAACCCTGAAGCTTTCAACACTATTTTAAAAGTCATAATAGAGTAACTCGCTATAAATTTTTCATTAAAGGCTGCAAAATTTAAAATTTTCCCTTCTAATTATTTTAATGAGAAATATTGCTTATTCTGAGATTTTTTTTTCTTGTGGTCTGACCCTACATAAATCTCGTAAACCCTGCATCCATAAACATTTGTATAGTTTTGTCTGAATAACAGTGTTCCCTCTTTAATAAATAGAGAATTTCAAGTCTTAATTCCATATGGACTTGTCATTTAGGGAGGAAGCCTTACTCTGAATTCTAATGCTGCAGTAGTAATTGCATTTATACTGGCATTTATACCTATTGCTTTCAACATGTTAAATTTTTTTCCACAAGGGTTTACTTCAAATCATGTAACACACGTAAATATT
Source organism: Thinocorus orbignyianus (assembly GCA_013400375.1). NCBI lineage: Eukaryota > Metazoa > Chordata > Aves > Ciconiiformes > Thinocoridae > Thinocorus > Thinocorus orbignyianus. Next base: position 745,571 of record VXBW01007119.1, read on the forward strand.
GGATAAAACTCTATCAGATCTTACTTTCTGCTTCAGAAAATAAGTACTGAATTCTTGTGGTATGTGACATAATCAGCAGGGATGTGAAGCATGGGACTGATGTCTTTTGGTAGGTTTTCACCCCAGCCTGTCTTTCCAGTCACGACAGAAAGAAGGCAGAGCAAATACGCCTACTCTGTTTCTTGACAAGTTTCCTAATGTTGAAATAAAACAATATTAAAAGTCTATTCACTGAGAATTGATATAACATACAATGTGTTTGTGATATTTGAATGTGATGGATGATGACCATAACTCTTTCAAACTGTATTCTTTATGTATAAATTAAACACCTAAGCTTTTTCTGAATGGATATGTAATGGAAATTAACCAGTCCATTGTACAACTTCCAGAATAATGTTTTAATCTATTACAATTCAATCAAAGATCCGTTTTAGTTCTGCAGTTGGCTTCCTGTTCTTTTTTGGTAGAAAAACTGTAGGTAATTTGCCAAAACCTTTCTATTTAATGTACTGGTAGATCATGACATGCAAAGCAAAACCTGACGTTTTAAAGGCTAACCTAAGTTGCTGGAATGTGTGAATACCTGATGAAGTGGGGGTTTGTGGTTTGGGTTTTTAACCAGCTGTTTTTAGTGCATAGTGTTTACAAATAATTAGCCTACTTCAGAGGCAGCTGTGCTAGATATAAATTTGTTTCAGACTAAATTCTAAATTTTGTGTTCTAAGAGGTTTTATAGATTTGCTGTCTATTGTTTTCCTTAATTATCTTTTGCTCCATATATTGTGGCTACTTGCTAGGTAAATATTCTCTTTTAAAAGGATAAGGATCACATTGAAACAAAATAGTAAAAATGCTGATTTGTGGGTTTTGTGCTTTCAAAACTATCAAAAAATGTATTTTAGTCTGGAAGAGTAACATGGACAAATGATGCAAGTTGGTATAGATGCAGTCTCCCGAACGCTCAAGCTCTTGGGCACTTTCACTAATCATCTCAGGCTCTGGGGGATATTTGTGTTTAAAAATAGGTGTTGAGTGTCAGGTTGTATCTTCCTGAGAAGTGAAGGTGCTTAAAATTTCATCTGGTCTTCTAGTGTAACAGATGATATTGTGTTAAATACTGAGAGACCTGTATTAATGTAGGTTTATGAATCCTCGCTTTAAGCTGAAATGTATTCAGAATTTAACAGTTGGAAGTAAAATGGTTCTACAGTCAGCAGAATAGCCTGGGTTGTGAGCTGCAGTGCTGTGGAATGAAATAGATGCAATTGTTATTTTGATTGTGTATGTTATGGATGATGTGGACTTGGTATGACTGATAAGCTTGATTTCTAGGGTTGTAGCTTCCCTCTTGTAAATTGAATCACTATCCTTACAGGTACTTAAAAGACACATAGACCTGGGGCTTAGGGACATGGTTTAGTAGTGGACCAAGTGCATGGTTCAAGGTCAAGTTTTAGACATATCCCTGTTGCTGATAAAAATCTAGGAAATGTGTTTGCCTGCCAGTGAAGGCAAGATCTCATGTCTTCAGACAATGCCCTTCTCCTGTAGCATTTAAACCTCTGCTGTCTACTTTTTATAGATATATATATATAAAGCCATAAAATATATAGAGAGAATTTGTATGTATCAGTAAAACTGGTCTACAGCTCTGCATCAACTGTGACCACTGTATCCAGGCAACTTCCAGATCAGAAAGATGGACCACTTCATTGTAGTTCTGCCTCTTGTGTTGGCCTGTCCTGACCATCAGTGAATGGAGCAGAGCAGCTGCTGGGACAAGAAAATACTTAGTTGTTCTAACATTTCCTTTCTTTTTTTCTGTTTAGCTTGTCTGCTCATTTGCAACTTACATTTACTGGGTTCTTCCATAAAAATGGTACGTTTTGCTAATTTATTCATTATACTGTTAATTTGTATAGCACCTTTGAAATTAGTGTAGATCTGTGAGACTGTTTGAATATTTTGAATCTCTACTGTTTGGATGCAGATTTTAGTTTAGACCCGTTAGTCGCAGTACTTTCAGTAGCACTTTAAGTATGTTATAGTGTAATTGTGATGTTAAGCAAACAAGCCTTCTGGGCTTTTAATCAAAACAGTGATTTTGAGAAATGCTTCAAGTCCTCATCCATTCAAATTGAAGTAGACCTTGAGGAGTCCTGAGGAAACTGATCTCTGGAAGTGTGGCTTTAGGATATTTGAAGTAGCTTTAGAAAAAGCCCTCAACCTTCAAATAGATTTTGTGATTTTTAATTTAAAATAGAGATGCGAGAGTAAATTTTATCAAGTAGAACCTGGGAATGAGGCAGAGGTCATGTCAGCGATGTTACAAGCAATGAAAACCATGTTTTAGTGACTTGCAGTTATTCTGTTGTATCTTCTATGCACATACGGCTTTATCTCTCAAAATCAGAATATTGGACTTCCCAGACCAGAATGAAGGGTTCTATTCCTTAAACGAAAGCAGAAGTGACATGCTCTGTGCTGTGTAGGCATGGGTAAATTCACTCACTTTTTACTTTCCTGCAAAAATCCTATCTGTTTTTATCCATTACAATAAAGTGGTGTTTCTAATATTTTGGTTATAAAGATTCTGAATGGCATCTTAGTCTTTGGATGTAAAAGCTAATAAAATTCGTGTAATGGGTTTTGCATTTTTTTTCTGGAAGTTGTGTTCCCTCAAAGTATTTTGTGCTTAAGCAGATCTGTTTGGTAAGGAGTTTGAAAATTAAAGTTGCAGATATCTGGATTTCTGAAGGCTTTCTTTAATAAAGTGTAATGTTATTCTGAGAAAGTTCTTCAGATCTGTAGATTGAGACATTCTGCTTCTGGAACTTCCAAATACTGTTGGTCTCAGCAGTATTAATCTTGGTTCTCCTCTCAGGAACTTCAGGTTTTACTTTGTGTTCAGTATTTGAGGTGGGAAACCACAAGAGAGAAGGACTTTTAGGGCAGCTGGTGGTAAGAATAGAGAAGGATAGAATAAAGGTGGGAGGATCTTTGACTTTTTCTGGGCTTTTGAGTGTTTGGATTGTGATTCTACTGTTGACTATAAACCCTTTCACTTCAAGAGGATCCTACATGCAGTGAGAGCTGGCAGTCATTTGTACCATAGGAAAGGCTATCACTAACATAAGTAATGTGTGTTATAGTGAATATTAAATGTAGAAAACACTAAAATTAATGAAGCTGACATAATAGGCTTGTTTGCCTGCATAGAAATGTTATAAACTCTTGAAATGGAGTGTGGTGGAGTTGTGGTTGGGTTCCCCCTTGTCCTGAGGTTCTGCATTTGCTAGGAAGATTTCTAATAAGTCTTGTGTTTAAGATATCAAACTAATAGATTAAAAAAAAAAAAAAAAAAAAACACACCCAAGAAAACTTGTAGTGCCTCTAGATGAGTTACCAGAACTGTTTCTACTGATACACATAAAGCTGATTGAGTGTGGTTATAGTGTTGGGAGGAAGCAAGTGCAGTGACTTGGGTTGTCTTTTACATGCCAAAGCTTTGCTTTTTATATCTGATGGAGATAACAAAGCATTTTGTTGTATGTCAGATTCATTGTGACGTGGACTGATGTTTTTTAGCTTAAGCCCGTAATGATATTTGTAAGGTTTTTAAAGCAGCAGAAGTGATTCTTAGAGATTCATTCAGTTTTGGCTCATAATAATTTTTCAGAATTTCTTTCAGAAACTGTTTTTTCACTAGATACATAATCAAGTTTTATCTAGCTCTTTTTTTATATGAGGGCACAATTCTCAATTAACATAGATTTTAATTATTAAAGGTTCTCCTACCATACAGTGAAATTTATTTTGTAAGGCAGTTCTAAATTGCTGATCATACTGCTGGTAGTGGCTGTCTTGGAGATTTCAGGCTCTTGAAAATTGATGGTGCAGAGACTGTGAAGCCAGGTCTTCTTTTCAAGATTTTTTTTTTCATATTCTTTCAGGAGTCCTCTAATAGCTATTCTTCATATACTTAACCTTGCATAATATTTAAGGTTTCTCTTTTTTTTATTTTCCTCTCTGATAGCATCTGGATCTTAAGTTTTGATGCAAACCAAATTTTAGCTTTGAAGCTGTAAAGAAAAAAAATATAGGAAATAATTTGACTCTGTAATTAGTGTTTCCTGGCTTTCCTTAAGTCTAACCCTATGCTTCTTTGATGCTATGAAAAGCTTTTGGCAATACCAAAGGTAACAAGCTTTGTCTTTTAAACATGGGTGATTAACTATGCTTTTTAATCTGCTAGAATTAGAACAGTAAGGTAGGATATATTCTCATGTGGGAATTTGCAGTAAGTTTGTGGAGCATTGAAACTTAACTAGAGGTCTTTGTGGCTGGAGGTACCTGTGTTTAAAAAGTAATTACAGGTAGATTTGCACCAATCTTCCTTTTTTCAGAACTTAAAATGTTTTTCTATTTAGATAAGCCATCACAAAACTCAGAGAATGAACAAAATTCTGTAACCCTGGAAGTACTGCTTGTGAAAGTTTGCCACAAGAAACGAAAGGTAAAAATTATTTGACAATGTATTAACGTAAAGCGAAACGTTTACATGATTCTGGAACATCTGTTTAAACATTGCCATACAACAAGGTAATGGTGAAATGATGCTTCTTTTGAGACTACTTTAGTGTTTAAATTTAAGAACTAATCTATTCAAGCTGTTTCCTGTTGACTGGGTGAAGGGTTCTTCAGAAGCAAATATATAGATATATATGGATTTTTCTTTGCTTTGTGAGAAGTAAGTACAAGTTTTAAAAAAACATTCATCTTGTTCCTTGAATTTACCTTGCTTTTAAGTCACGTTTGCTCATTGTGAATTTCAGGCACCTCTGTTTTTACCTAAATTTTTGTGTGTCACATCATCAAACTATTAATTCTGTTGTGATGTTCAGAGGCTTAAGCAAACCAGGCAATCACAAAGTCATTAGATAGTCTGCCTTTTAGAGTTTAGAAATAAAAAGGAACAAGCTGGAATTGTTTTGAATTCCCCAGTCATCTGCTGAGTCTTTTCTCTTCTTTGTTTTTTCTGTACCTATTTTTTTTTCACATTGATGTCAATTATTGCAGATTATAGCTGCTATGAATCATAAACAATTTTCATCCTTTTTTTTTCCCCCCAAGCATCTCTGTATCTGCTTGCTGGTTTAGCTGCGTTTGTTTCACACCACTTGGCAAATCATCTTCACAGCTATGGGAATATGGGAGGCTTAGTAATGCATGCTGTAATTTTCAACCAAAAAGGGAAAGATTTGCAGTAAGAACTTTGTATATATTGCCTGAGAATGTTAAGGTGTTTTAACATGTTCTTAAGAGTTAATACTGTTTCTAGCCAGCTTTTTACTTGCGATAGTGTGGATAAATATGGTAAAAGCAGGAGGTGCTGATGGTTACTTGAAATGTTTTGCTGCAAGTTTCATACTTAGGCCATCCTGCCTTGTTTTTCCAATACCACACAGTGCTCAATGATCTAGTTGAGAGATACTGAATATAGTAAATCCTAGGTAAGTGGTTCTTTATCTCCCAGATAGCTTAAAGTGCACTTTGTAATATTGGAAGGAGAAGATAGGAAGCCCTTGAAATACATATATAACCAAAACATCTAATTTCTTTAGGTAAACAGAATTAAATTAGTATTAATGACCGTTCTACAATCTTTCTGAATGCTTGGTGTTAGTGTCAATTAAATCACTTAGAGAAAGATGGCTGCTGGCAGGAATGGTTATAAAATGCCAGTTTTGTTTACACTTTCAAGTATCTGTTTTATATTTAAAACCTGGGATTGTTATTCTGGATTTTTTTTTATTTACATCTGTTAGAAGGCTTATTTTGAAGAAGATGGCAGGACAAGTACAATTCATAAGTGATACAAATTTTAACACTTAGTGTCTTTACTTTGTGTTAGAAAACCTAAACCTTAGCTTTCTGGTTTTTCTGCAGGATGTCAGTTGTCCGATCAGACAGGTTCCTACAGGTAAAAAGCAGGTGCCTTTAAACCCAGACCTCAGCCAAATCAAACCAGGCAACTTCCCATCACTTGCGGTTTCCAGCAATGAGTTTGAACCAAGCAACAGCCATATGGTGAAGTCTTACTCATTGTTATTCAGAGTAACTCGCCCAGGAAGAAGAGAGTTTAATGGACTCATCAATGGCGAGGCTAACGAAAACATTGGTAACTTCAGTCTTTAAATATGCTTTTACCAAATGTATCTTGTAGGCACATATAGCTGTCTTAATCAGCAGTGTAGGTCATGTTCTGAGAAGGGCCACTAATAGATGAGTGACAACTGGCCTTTCATTTGTTTTCAGTCTTTTTCAAGATGGGGCTAAAATTCTAGTTGGTAGCTAGAAACTGTGCTTATATTTCTGTGGAAATTTAACATCAGTTCTTACTAAGGTGTGATGGTGAAGGAGAGGCAATGCTTTGGGAGGTGAATAGTGTAAGAGCGCCCTGTGGATGCTGTGACTATCATTAAACCTCCAGCTATACTGGTCAGTAGTGACTCAGCTGTAGGTACTATCACAGTCTATCATCAAAACTAAATGACTAGCCCATTAAAAAAAGAACCTTAATAACCAAACTTTTAAAAGCTATTTTCTTGATTTTTTCAAGGTGTGTTACATTACATCACAAATGGTACAGCTTTGAAGAGTGCATGTAGAATGAAAAGGTTTTCTCATTATTTTATAGCCTTAAGAAGAGGAAGGTCAAATCCCAAACTCTGTTTATGCTGATGGAGTAATACAACTAAACTATAAATATATATGAACATATCTAAAGTATGGTTACTGATAAGCTAAATATTCTTTCCATGGCCATCCAGCTGTTCACTAAGTAGTGTGTATGTTTATTGTATGACATGTCTGACGTAATCAACAGCTGTATTTTACAATTGCATGGAAGCTGTTCCATCTTTTGAATTTGTGTGTACGTAATATTCAAATTCCATATTTCTTATGTACAGATGTCAATGAGGAGCTTCCAGCTAGAAGAAAAAGAAACTCTTCAAATCGTGAAGACGGGGAAAAGACATTTGTAGCACAAATGACTGTATTTGATAAAAATAGGTAACGCTATCCGAAATAAATATTGTTTCTGTTAATTGTTAGGAGTTGATTAATATTAAAGTTAAATCTGGTCTATATTTCCAGTGGTGGCTGTCTTTGGCTGCATTTTCAGTTGGTAGTTCAGTAAGAGCTTAGGCTTTGATGTCTTTTTTTAAAAGAAAGTCTACAGGTTTCTTAAGGCAATTTTTATACTGAAACCTGTTCTCTGACAATTAGAAATGATTTCCCTTCATGAACTTGAGTATTGTCCTGTTAATATGCATGTTTGTCTTTTATTTGTCATTTTTCTGACAGATGTAATTTCTGTGTTTCTGTTAAAGATCAGTGATAGAGTAATTGAGAAGTAAATCACACAGACAAAAAGTCTCTGAAATATACTTACTGCTTGCATTCTACTTGGTGCCATAATTTTCTCTCTGCCCACGCTCTTGCTGATGTAGTCACAGATCATCTTCTGCTGGCACCTGAGGAAGACACAATAGTTCTCCATTACTACAGTGACTGTAGGATACATCCTACATCTTAATAGGCAAACAACAAAAATGAGCTGCTTTACTCATAACATGTACTTTTTCTTGGCAGACGCTTGCAACTTTTGGATGGAGAATACGAAGTGGCCATGCAGGAGATGGAAGAGTGTCCCATTAGCAAGAAAAGAGCAACATGGGAAACAATACTTGATGGGAAGGTATGGGTTGTTTTAGTGGCTGAAAGACCTGTCTTCACTTAAGATACTCTGGGTTGAGGTGGAACACAATTCTAAGTGAAGTCAGTTGGCTGTTCCTCTGAAAACTTAATAATTTGAACAAGAAAAGGTTCTTCTCTTCCAGGATGTATAGACATAAGTTTTAATTTATCTCTCAGTTTAGGGAAACTTTGGCTATGCTAGATCATTAACCCAGGCAGTTGTTAACTGCTGTATGGCAGCTGTCTCTTCCCATGGCTTCTGAATTTCTGTGTTAGAAAATAAGGCAAATTATATGTTTTTTTTATTGTTATAAATTTAAGGTTGTCAAATCAAAAGGAAGAAACTGCAGAAGGAGCATGTTTTGGGGAAAGAAAGAAGAACGCAGAGTTTTCATTGGTGTGATCTTACACACATACTTTTAGAGAATGCTGGTGAAATTTAGTCCTGAAGGAAGAGGGTGTGTTAGTGTAGGAGAAAGTGTTTTGCAGAGAGAAACTGTTGGCTGAGGTGGATCCACACTGCATGATTCAGTAAATGACCTTAGAGTGGCATGCTCTTGTGTCAGTATTGGTTCTAAGTGACTAAGGAGAAGAATATGAAAATTCTAGAAGCTTGCAAAGTAGTTGTGTGTCAACATGATCGTATAATTATGAAAAAAACAGAGGTGATCCAAAGCATATAATAAAAATACAGTTAAGTTTTATTACCCTGTTCAGCATCTACCTAGGACGCTGTTTCTGATTCTGTTAAACCTGTGTTCAGAAGTGAAAATTGTAAATGTTAGAAACTTCTTTTAGGAAGATCATAGGAGAAGATCCTCCACATGTAAATGTGGTTAAAAAGGTATATATAAATTGCTGCAACTGAGACAAGGATACTTTTCTTGGGAGAATGAGAGGTTTTCCACACTGGAGGTGCTACTCCAAAATAATCATGGCCAATGTGTTTACCACCCAGATCTGATAAGCACGTTGTCATTGGTTTTCTGTTTTTGCAATGGTATTTCTGTAAAATAAGGATGTCTAAATTAATAAAGAGCTTTTGGTTGGAGTTCTGTAATCTCATTGATAAATTTAGGCTAAGATACTTGATAAGGAAGAGTTTGGACTTGACTCAGGTTTCTTCTGTTTCTTTATTACTGTTAATTTGATAAGTGAATGGAACGTAAGAACATATCCCCAGGAGAATATTACAATAGCCTTTCCACAGTAGACAATGGTAGGGTTTTTAGAGCTTGTGTATTGGGTATTAATATACAATACTGGACTGCAGAATTAGTAGTAGATGTGAGTAGAAAGAGATGTACAGTGACAGCAGGCTCGTGGGTAAGTGCTGTTCTCTTTCTCTGTCCCATGCTGTTTGCTGTTTAATGTTTCAGTTCCACAAAGATCAGTTTGTGTGCCACAGTATGTGCACGAAGTGGTTGCTCAGTAAGGTGCTGGAAACTGCATAGTAATCTCTTTCAGCTTTTTTTTGGCTTTTCAGTATATCTAAATGTGTATGCTTATGTTGAAAACACAAGGATTTCAGGTGGTTAAAAAATTACATCTGTCCCCATTTTGTGAATATTTTCTCGTTGTTGTTTTTGCCTGTGGGAAAACACTCATTCTGCTGTCTTATTTTTTATTTCCCCCAGAGATTGCCTCCATTTGAAACATTTTCTCAGGGACCTACACTTCAGTTTACTCTTCGCTGGACAGGAGACACAAATGATAAGTCCACAGCTCCTATAGCTAAGCCTCTTGCAACACGAAATTCTGAAAGCCTCCCTCAAGAAAACAAGCCCAATTCTGTTAAACCTACTCAGACTATAGGTAAGCAAACTTGGGCTTCACTGCTGAGCAATCACCTGCTTGGCACATCTGTATTTCAGGGTTCCTGACTCACAGGTGCAACTGCTTGGGATAATCTTAAACATGAAAAAGCAAAAATGAATGGACTTTGCTGTATCCCACATTTTGTAATTTTTTTAAGGTAGTTTTAAAAGCTAGAAATAGTGGGGATTTTGAAGGTGTGACAATACTGAAGTGACTATATACAATGCTAATAAATCCTGATATGAAATAACTTGGAGAAATCTGTGAATAGGGTTTGTAGGATTATCTATCTGTTCTTCACTACTCATTCTAATTACTGTTCTCTAAGTATTTGAATGTATAGTATTAATAAGTTCCTTTTCTATGCTTTGTAATGAAAATAAATCTATAACACGTCTGTTGGAAAACATAGCTGCTACCGTGAAATGTGACCAACTGTCTAAAATATTGTACATTGTACTGCTACACACTAACATGCAATGTAAAAGTTAGGGCAAGAAGAATTTCACCCCTACCTGTGCAGAAACCACTGTCTAAAACGATCCCTAACATCCTCAGCCAACTTCCAGACATCTTTGTCTTTGCAAAAAGTATGGGAATATTTAAATAAGACTGATTCCTTTCTTCTCAGTTGAATATTTCGTCTGAGCTAGGGGTTGCAGACACCTTAGGTTTCTTAAATCAGGATTAGTGGTTGACACAGCACACACAAACATGAAGTAATTTCCAATAGAAGGCAACAGAAGTGGGGAAGTACTTGACCTTTTGCTGTAAAAGTTGTTCTGCTTTCTCTTTACTTCTTCATACCTGGCTGTCTTGTATTTTAGAGTTTCTTGGAGACCTATTTTGCCTAATTTGTTCGGTAGGTTTTATGCTCAGACTTGCAAAAGGAATGACAGTGTGTTGACTAACTCTAGCAGATGTGTAATAGTTTACTACACAATAAATACAGAGGTGTAGGGAGGTGGCAAATCTGCACTGCTAATGTACTGATACAACCCCTGTCTTGCATCAGAGAAGCAAAGTGTTCCAGTAAACTGGTGAAGTTACAGCAAGAGCCGCCTTCCAAAATAGTTCAGCAGACTCTTAATACAGGAATATATCATATCACAGTGCACAGCATTCTAAGGTACTTTGTGATGGTTGTGCTGTTTTCAGTCTCCGAAAAACAGGGAGGAGAATGAAAACAGTAGGAAACCTCTGTCTCGGAGGTTCTGATAGTAAAAGAAAAAAATCCAGTGCATCTTTCCCCATGGGTATATGAATTTGGTGTTGTCACTTTAGCATGTTTCCCAAGGCAGACCAGTGGAATAAAGATATCAAAGACTTCTTAAATGTGGAGGCTCAACCTTTGCTATAGTGACAAAGTGATCAAGATAACTGAGCCATGGAATTCTAATTTCCCTGATGTGGTACAGAGTCAGACCTCCTCTCTTTTTCATACAGCAAGAGGATGAAATTTCCCTTGTTCTCCAAAATACTAGATATGAAATACATGCAATGTCTAAAGATCTCCTCATGTCAGTAGAGCTGAGACTTGTTTTGCCACCTTTTTCACCATTGAGAAGCAAGTAGATGTCATTTATTTAGATTTTCCTGAGGGCAGATCTGTAAACCTGCTTAGGTATGTGGGATTTCCTGTTAATTGTATGGGATCAAATAATCTTACTGAGATTGAAATGTATGGGAGTGACTCAGAAGTAACTGAGCAGTGCCATTACACAAAACAGTGTTTGAGGGCTAAGACTTAAGGGTGAAAGCTTCAGTTAACTGGTTTGTGTTACTTACATTTCATACTGTTTTGTGACTTGAGAAACTGGAATTTAAGCATTGTCTCTGCAATGCAGTCATCTAAAAGCAGTGTTTCTTTTTTATTTCCCAGCCACACCTGCTTTTAGCTAAACCTAAAGAGTTCTCTGAAGGGTTGTCCAAAACTGGAGATATATCTGGTGTTTAAAAAGGGTGGATTTGTGAGGGAAGCTGAGCATCAAGGCTTCCTTGTGGCTGATATGGGCTACTTATGTCAATGCACGCTGGAGTAGCCTGTTTCCTTCAACAGCAGTGTCCCCCTCTCAGAACTTCCATACTTTTGTAAGAAATAATGTCTTTTTTTTTTCCCCCTTTCATTAAATAAATTTATATCTATACATGTTTTTTTCAGCTGTGAAAGAATCCTTGCCAACAGACCTTCAAACAAGAAAAGAGAGAGACGTTTTAAATGAACCTCGACAGAAGTTGCGGATATTTTATCAGGTATTGGATGTTTCCAGTATTGGAGTGGAAAAAGTGACTGTAAATATTGCGTGGAATTATAAAATGTATGCTTCTCTCCTGAGTTGGGTGGAAATTTCTGTTTGTCTTTTCAGTGGGTGCCTTAAGGGGTCTCAGATACACATAGCTTGAGGCATTCCACATATTTCTTCTTACAGGAGGTATTTAAGAAAACTAATCTTCTTGGGGGGACTGTGTAATGTTCCAAAATACAAAGAATGTCTCTTCTTAGACGTCCGGGAGGGAGCAGGTGGTCTCCAATGGGGAAAAAGCTCTTGAAATACCAATGTTTGGGTACACTGAGCTGATGTAGTGTTCCCAAGAACCTGCTGTTCCTGTAGAGATTTCCCAAAATGATGTCCAGCTTTGTTTTGAGGTTTGGGAGGTTAATGGCTGAAATGCATATGATGCTAATGCTGCGGATTCCTTTGCAACAGTTCCTGTACAACAACAACACGAGACAGCAGACTGAAGCCCGAGATGACTTGCATTGCCCGTGGTGCACGCTGAACTGTCGGAAGCTGTATAGTTTACTCAAACATCTTAAACTGTGCCACAGCAGATTCATCTTTAATTATGTTGTAAGTAACCTTTTTATAGTTTAGCACTGTGAAACACTTTAGTCCATCACAAATATTCCGTATGCAGCGATTGTGTTGGTAGGCTGTTAAGTTGTAGGACTGTATCTACAGGTGAAATGCAACTTCCTTTGAATTTTATGTGAATGTTTGTTACATGGCGGGGGGAGGCAGAAGAGAGAGTGGGTTTGATGTGTATTTGGTAAGGTCATATATTTTAAATAATGCTGGTCACTGGAGGATGAATTCTAACTATAGCTGCTGCTTTTGCCTTAATGTATTCTTTTCATGTGATGTAGGAAGCAAAGGGGTCTGTGTTTGGTTGGAAGTCTCTTGAAACTAGGAAATTTAGAAGTGTTCTAACTTCCAGGGTATTAGTTAGCAATCTTTTGCTGATATTTTCCTTAGTTTCATAGTTAATTCTATTCTGAGTGATTTTATGTAAAACAGTAAAGTGTGACAGAGCAAGGAAGCTTTAGTATAATTTGTTTCTAGAGGTTTAAAACGATTTGGGTGTTGTAAAAGGAAACTAGGTTATTGATAAGGTATTCAGAATTGAAAAGGTTACTTGTTTAAACCTCCCGGTGTATTATCCTTACTGTTAGCTGAGTATGGTTGCAATTATCTGTTTCAGTATCATCCAAAAGGTGCTAGGATAGACGTGTCTATCAACGAGTGCTACGATGGCTCCTACGCGGGGAACCCCCAGGATATCCATCGTCAGCCTGGATTCGCCTTCAGCCGCAATGGACCGGTCAAAAGAACTCCTATCACACACATACTCGTTTGCAGGTGGGGAGATGGAAATCAAAGTCTGTCTGTACTTGTGGAATACAGCACAGTGGACTGGGTTTGTGAAACCTAGAGATTTCTACATCTGTAGGTGCACAGAAACAGTGTTAATTTCACTATCGTTACAGTGTTTCACAGCTGAAGGATGATAACTTCACCTGTGATTTTTCTGCACCTTTTCAGCTGAAGTGTCTGTTCATAGGGATGTAACTTTAACTGCCTTGTCCCAAAATTTTTCTTCCCCGAAATGTGGAACAGGGTGTTGGGTTTCTGAAGGGGCTTATTTCACTGCTGATGATTCCTCCTTTCCCCCCACCTCTTTTTGCATGCTAGAGTTTAAAAGAATAATTGGTATTGATGAATTGCAGAATTTGCATATTTGATACAATGGTTGGAAGCAGTTAATGGTTTGGTTTTTTTCCCCCTTCTGCTAGGCCAAAGCGTACGAAAGCCAGTATGTCAGAGTTTCTGGAATCTGAAGATGGAGAAGTGGAGCAGCAGCGAACATACAGCAGCGGGCACAATCGGCTGTATTTCCACAGCGACACGTGTTTACCTCTCCGTCCACAAGAAATGGAAGTAGACAGTGAGGATGAAAAGGACCCTGAATGGCTACGGGAGAAAACCATTACTGTAATTATTCCATTTATACAAAATTATTGTGGTTTTTAAAAGACTGTCTGCAGTTGTGGTAGGGAACAAACAGGGCACATACTGTGGATATGATGCAGTTGCTTTAAGGAGAAAATTTTGTGATGCTGAGGCACTAATGACAGAAATTCATAGAATCGGTGTTAGTATTTTCAAGTGTGTCTTCAGTTGCAAACCTAGCTCGGGCCATGTGGCTCCTCACAAGCTTTCATTGTATGTGGCTGCTTTTCTTCTTAAAAGACAAGGTGTTTGTATTGCATCTGTGTGTGTAATGCCATGTGTGTGTAAGCACACACAGTGGGGTGTGTGTATAACGTGGAAGTAATTCATCATCACAGGTCTCTGCTTGATACAACATTATTCTGACCTCTTTGCAGTGCCTGGCTTTTCAGCAGAAGTTATTTCTGTGATGTATAGGTAGCGTAAGTTAAATTGTAGGTGTGCTTTCCGTATTTGTCAGCAGACACGCAGTTCTGATGTGTGTGTTTCTTCTGTCCTTTCTCCCAATCCTTTATCTCTCCAGCAAATTGAAGAATTTTCTGATGTTAACGAAGGAGAGAAAGAAGTGATGAAATTATGGAATCTTCATGTTATGAAGCACGGGTATGTTACCGTAAACTTCACTTGGATACAGATCAATTACGGTATAGATTTTGTTGACCATTTGGCATTGCAATTCACTAAACACTTAAAATCCAGTTAGCTCAGTTGGTTAGAAAGGGATCATTAAAGGGTAATTCAGTAACAAGCTTTTGACTGTTTAAGCTTTTAAAAAATGTTTTTGTGCTTAGTAGCCTCTGGCTTTGAGAAGAAAAAGCGTTGTCGATGTTGATACTCTGCAATAGGTCAGTGCAGTCCCACAGATAAACCACGTTGTGGGGTATCTTTTGTTTTCAAAAATGTTCTACTTGCGTAACGATGGCTTTCTAATTTGACAGGTTTATTGCTGACAATCAAATGAATCATGCCTGTATGCTGTTTGTTGAAAATTACGGACAAAAAATAATTAAGAAGAACTTGTGTCGAAACTTTATGCTACATCTGGTCAGCATGCATGACTTTAACCTCATCAGCATCATGTCCATAGACAAAGCTGTTGCCAGACTCCGAGAGATGCAGCAGAAGTTAGAGAAAGGAGAATCAGCCTCCCCGACGGATGAGGAATCTTCTGAGGAGCAAAGCGGGACAACAAATGGATACAGTGAAAATAACACGAGAGAGAGAATTTTGGAAATGGATAGCATCTCAGGTGTCACAAAACAGAGCAAGAAACAAAAGCTCTGAAGTCAAAACTCAAACGCCATTCGACGGACAAGCATTGAAGTGACATTCTAGGGTGCATGAGCTCTATAAAGAATTACACACACAAATACAGATTCCAAACAGGCACTGCTGGATGGAAATAAATGATTTCAACAAGGATATTGTTTTAACAGGGTTTCTATTCAGTTAATTATGCAAGTACTACATGTATATCGGTTTGGGTGATGTAATGACAATATTCTAAGAGTTTGAGCATGAAGAGCAATATGGAAATCTTTTTGTAATTTTAGCAATTAGTGTCTTAAGAACTTTATGGAATTTACATAATTTAAGTATATGTAAAACCGTTTTTATATTAAGATTTTTGCATCTGTATCTGGCTGTTTTTTCCTACCATGAAGTTGTGAAACATTGGGGAAAGGGGATTGGGATACAGTTTCTGCTTTTCTTATCGAGAAAATTCTCCAGTTTAGCTTTTGTGAAAATGACGTCTCGCTATTTAAAAGTTTAACCTTGATCCTTGTATTTGAAATCATTTATCAATTGACCATAAAATACAAATGAATTTTTTTACACTAAAAGCATCAAAGTCGGCAAACTTAGCACTTCCTTTGTCTTGTGCCTGTTTGGAAAGATCTTGGCTTTTCGTGTTGCAGACGCAGTGAAGTTACCACCTTGGCTTTTTTGAGGATACCAGCAGTTTGGGTTTTCGTGGATAATTCTGATGTATTGATCACCCAGTGTACCATTTTAAACTTGAACATTAGCTCCTTTATATTTTGATTACACACTTACACAGCTACACAAACGAGTCGATGCCAAGCCTTCTTACTGGGGTTCCGCATCGTGGTGTGCCATGCTAAAGCCGAGAGTCCATGGGATGTAGGCATTACGTCGATTTAACTTCTTCTGAAGTTGATGCCTGCTGTTTTGCCTGAGTACAGACTGCAAGTCCAGGCCATAGGTTTAGCTTTGGCTTTCGAGATGCCACTCTTGAGGGAAAAATGCACTGTAAAATTGGACCAGAAAATGTGTTGCACTTCTTATGCAAGTATTCTGTGATGTATTGTATTCAATACAGATACTAAGATGCTGACTAAACTATATTTGAGCAGTTTTGCACTGCTGTTAACACATTTTATGCATACGTTTACAGATTTTTTCCAATGGAAAGTGGTTTCACTACTGGTACAGTATCAGCACCGAAGGGTTTATTCCAGCAAGCACTGTGGTTGAGTGACATCACCTCAATTTTTTATTATCCTTAAAATATTGCATTTTTCATATTCTTTATTTATAAAGGAACAATGCTGCTGTAAATACAGGTATTTTTAATTTTTTATTTCATTCCATCACCATGAGATGCAGTTCCCTGTTTGTTTAAGGGGTATATAAGCTTTCTAATGGTGTCTTCAGAAATTTATAAAATGTAAATACTGATTTTGATGGTCCTTAAGATGTGTTTAACTGTGAGACTATTTAACTAATGGTGTGGATGTGATTCGTCATCCAGTATTAAGTTCTTAGTCACTGATTTTGTGTACAAAATAGGAAAGAGGGAAACTGCAGCTTTCATTACAAACTTCTTGAATTTGCCAGCTCTCTGAGTTTTAGCAAACTCTAATTACGCCTCTGGATAGTACATCAAGCATTTCTCTCTGGCTTTAATTTGCTAAAGCTGTGCACATATGTAAAAAAATAGATTATTTTAGGGGAGATGTAGTTCTAGAATTATTGCTTATGTCATTTCTTAAGCAGTTATGCTCTTAATGCTTAAAAGAAGGCTAGCATTGTTTGCACAAAAAGTTGGTGATCCCCCCAAAAATAGTAATGAAATTACTTCTGTCCAGTAAACTTTGTATGTCATGTCAATTTATAATAAAAGCTGAAAAAAGCCCTTTGTTTTCTATTTATAAAGATGCCTTTTCTATATGTACCTTTGATAGATTTTGAAGATGCCATGTAAGCCGGTTAAAAAGAATTTGGATGGTACAGTAGATGTAAAAACAAAACAACCCCCCAGACAACAACAAAACATAAACCAAGTTCGGTTGTTTAAATGAACCCTTGTTTTTACATTGAATGTTTTATTTGAAATCTGCTTTTGTACATAAAGTTCCGTAATATAAAATCTGCCATGATGGTTGTCCAGTCCTTTTGTGTGCATGCAGAAGTGCCACAAGCAGTACCTCCTGTAAGCTTTTCTCTTCTGCATGTCTTTTAAAACTTGGATCCACCTTCTTCCTCTGCCAGATTGTTACAAAGGCAGCTCAGTTTCTCTCCAGGCTTTTTATTATATTTAAGGTGTCTCCATAAATTACCAGGTTTTTAGCTGGCTTATGAAAGCTTTTATTCTTTCTTGGGGAGCAGAACTAATACCTGGGTTCTCTCTGTAAGTTGTGTATTACTGTTCAGAATTGTCATTTATATAACTGAAAATGAAACATACCACTCGTGACGTGTCAGTTATAAAAAATAATAAGACTTGTGAGTTTTTTTAATGTGCAAGTGGTCAATGTTTCAAGCAGATTTTACAAAATACTTGGTTTACTTGGGGCAAAGTTCCAGTTGGTATCAGTTTAAAATGGTGCTTGTGTGGGAGTGCAGAGGGTGGCCACCGCAGGTTCTGCAGAACAAGCGGGTGAGGAGCTGTGTGACCAAATAGTGGCTGTTGGATGATAGACACCAAAACCTTTTTCCATCCTAAAAGTAATTGGGATACTGAAATACAGGCTGTGACACTTCAGACCCAGTGTATCTGACTGCAGCCTGCAGATGTCAGATAGGCTTTTGTCTCTGCAACTGTCAAGGCTTTGCTCATCCAGCCTCTAATAGGTTCATGGCAGATTTTGATGATGTTTTGCATTTGGTGAGCCCCAAGCTGGAAGCTAACATATGACTTGAATATTCAAATTCAGTGTATTGAATACTACATTCAAAATTGTTAGATGCATTTCAGTTGTTAACATTAAGTGTATATTGCTTTGACTGTATCGTGAATGTAGTCCTTGGGCTTCAGGGTGTGGGGTAAAGATTCACTGTCTGCAGTCAAGTGGTTGCAAATAATTTGATTACTTCACTAATCATCAAAACAAACTGTCTACCCCAACCCAGCAATTTGATGCTACCTTTGAGAATGCAGGAGCCATTCTGCCAGGACAATTTTCGACAATATTGTTCCAGGTTAAGCATTTCTTAATTCACGGAACAGGTTGGTGCCATCATTTGCCAGTGCTTGAACGAAGGTGTTCCTGTGGGACCAGATCCTGGCTGTAAACCTCATACCATGCAGGTGTGAGACCAAGAGAAGAGATTGGATTAAATAGGTAAGTGCCTTCCCTGCTCCTGGTATCTGCTGTTCTTCAGCTGATTTGAGACTAAGGTTCTTCATCTGAATGGTGCATTTATGAGAGAAAGCTGCCCTAACTGCAGCCTTATTTACACGTTTCACGTGTTAGTTTCCCCTTATGAAAGATGAAGGAAATGGAACAGGCTGCAGGTGAAGCAGAGTAAGGGAATACGGTAGATCTGTGTGTTAGTTCAGCAGGGACTTTAGTTGGAAGGGATGAAATACCTTTGAAAATTGAAGGAAGTACTTTAGAGATGCTGTAAGTAATCTTTAAAAAAGAAAGCAAACTGATTTTTGCTCTTGTTAACATCTGTTAACAGATACCAGTTAACAGCTGAACTTCACTGGGAAATAAAAGTGAGGGAACAAGTGAGAAACGTAGAAAAGGATTGTTTGGGAATTGAGGGACAGAAGATGAAGGTAGTAAGAGCTTCTGCCTATTTTTAAAGCTTTTAAAGATGGCTGCACTACTATAGAATACATTTTTATGTTCCTGTTGGAAGAATGCAGTGCTGCCCAACTTTACACACCAATATGTAATTTACTAGACCATACACAGTTGAGGGATAAAACTTTATTTAAAAAAAAAATCAAATTTCACTTGACACATAAATCTTATTTGAGGTAAGTGGATGTAGCTTAAGAAAACAACTTTCAGGGCTGGATTTCAAAAGCAGGTCACTATTGCTCACAAGGCTCCAATACAGAGAGGTGAGAAACTGTAAAGACAATGTCAGGTTTTCTGTCGAGCTGAGCTCTGCTGTAGAAAAGAGCAGAATTTCAACCTTTTTAATTCAGGCCTCTTCTGATCCTTTCCCCCATTACTCAGGGCAAGAGACCTTGAGAATCTTGACCTCTCCCAGGTTTAAAAGGTGCAGCTCTAGAGGTGGTCTGAGCAGTACCTAATCTGCATCTGCAGAGCTAGGCTTATGCCAAGTTAAAAAAACCAAAACAAAATGATAAAACCAACACAATAAAAGACCAAAAAAACAACCCACCATTGGGAAGCTGCCCTTTTTCAATGCATAGCTATGGACTGAAGTTTCTTCTCTTGCCACCCTCAGCTCTCAAGGGGAGCAGCTGGGGCCTCCATGGCCCTTCACACTCACCCCACGCTGCTCGGTGTGAACGTTTGAAACAAACCAACGGGGCATCACCATCTCTGGAAGTACCTGGATTCAAGGCTTAAGCTTTATTTTCTGATATGTAAGTAAATAATCCTGCAGATTCAACAGTCTAACAAGTCCCCTCCAAAAGCAGATGAGAAGGTACCTGACCCATCGGTACCTCCCAAGTGTCAATATTCACAATTTTAGTTTCCACATGGTAAAAGTACTAAGTTACAAGTAGTACCTCACACCTCAAGTGTGTAAGTAAAATTACCAGCACTATGCCATGGAGTGAGAGGCAGCCTGGGCCTTCTTGCCTACAGGAAAAGAACCTTATTTTAAAAGTAGTGAAAATACTCTTCACAGGATAATTCAAAGAACACTGAAAGAACAGGATAAGATCATAGTTCTCTTATTCCTAGCAATGAAATAGTTAAGCTTGAAAAACAGAATACTGCAGGCTTTTTGGTGCTAACACTGGGTAACCGTACCCGCAGGTGTCCTGGCCTCCTCACGTCGCCTCTCACAGTAAATTCCAGCCCAGCTCTGCTGCGTGCAAGTCCTTTGCATCCATCTGAATCTACTCACTTTTTTGTTTTCTTGTAAATGATGTAAATATCACCCGCCATTCTCCTCCTACAGATGCATGGGGGGAAAAAGCGCCGAGAGGATGATTCATCTTTTTGTTCTGACAATGTGAGTGTGGGGGATATTAATGTAGCGCAAATTACACTTCTCATGCCAGCACCGAGGGCTGGTGGAGAGTGTTGATACTGAAGCAAAAAGGGAAGAATGATTGTCTAGGTCTTATAAAAATACCGATTTTCTAACGTGCTAAAATATATTTAATTTTAATTGAACTTGAGGTAAGAAGGTCCCTTTTAAGGCCCTCACTGAGCATTACTTTAAAATATTCTTTAAATCCAGTAGTATTGCAATCTTTTGACTGGGAATAGGCTCTCTTTGATAAGCTGATTCTAAATTTTAGTTTCTAGTAATTTTTTTTTTAATGTAACTTTTGAATTCAAAGGCAATTGATGCATAATAATGTCTTACCCCATCCTACCACATGGAGGAGAGTGCTAAATCCTCACTACCATTTTGAGTGCCACGGGTTAGTTCTGCCAGTGAGGCCTGGCCACCTCTGGTGTCCCCCATGGTGGGCCCCAGCAGTGGTCCCCGCTCACCTGGGTGGCCTCGATTTCTAGGAACCCTGCACATCGGAACGGCCCATCCCTTGTCTCTGCTGGAGAACAGAAGGAAAGTTGTCTCCTGGCCTTCGACAGGCTGTGTGAGGAGTCCTGGCTGCCATCTGCATGTCAGGCCTAAGCATGAAAGAGCCATGACTTGCTCTGAGGTGGGCAAGGGGGCAAGCTGGCACTCGGGAGGACATCGGGAGCAGATCAGGGTCACTGTCCTGCTCTGGGGATCACTGTGAGGGATGAGCACCCACATCACCACACGACTACTCTAGAAAATACATTCCCGGTGGCAACACGGGAAACAATACAAGAACTTTCTGGAAATAAGGCACTTCAGTGAGACGTTAACAGAGCGGCTGTGGACTAAAACTGACGTTCTGGCTCAGACATCCTTGCTCTGGAGGAATGAACAGTACCGTGCATGGAAGAAATGGCTGTTGTGTGCGGACACCACTCTCTGTTCATGCTATTAAGGCAGCATTGCGTACAAGGAAGCGTAGCAGGACATCACTGCTCTAAATACTTTGCTCATTTTGAGTGGTATAAAGAAAACTTTGGTCCATTACCATCCCTCTACCCGCCCAGACGTTTTCAGGCTTATTTCACAGAACAGCAGCATTAAGCAAAGTTAATTCTACACAACACGCGTACCCTGAGACTAGAGTACAATGAAATACTGACAAAAATCAAGTCTGAAGGAAAAAAGGGAAAGGTCTTGTGGACTGCTTAAGTTAATTTGCCTACGCAAATGCCTGTTTCTAACTTTCTCCAGAGTAACGAATCCAATGTTTCACAATTATGTTTTGAAATGAATCCAGTAGGAAGTACAATATAGTGAAGTTCAAGTAGTATAAAGACAGGGTTTTGTTAACAGATTGTTGATGTCAAACAGCTGGAAACCCACTTTTAACGTTACACTTTATAGCAAGAACAGAAGTCCCTTCACTCACTGCTAAAACACCAGAACTTTCCAGCCTGGGTATGAAAACGAACATCCAAAATACAAAGAGACACAGCACTGATCGAGTACCCAGTCAAAGACCACTTCTCTGTTGTTAGAGCTAATGGTGACTCTCAGCTTGAAGCTTCCTCCCTCGTTGCTGGAGGGCCCTAAATGCACAACTTCCATGTCAAACGTCACAGTTGAGCCAGAGGTTACAGCAGGCAGTTGGTTTGTCATCTCTTTTCCATTTACAAATACTGTCCCTGAAACAGTCAGGATAACAAACGTTATTTCTCGCTTTCTGTACACACAAATATGCAATACTATGTTCTCCCTATTTTTTTTTTGCAGGCAAATAGAAATGGAAAGCATCCCTCCCACAGTCCTTTTTGTCACAGCAAACAGGTTACAGTAACTGCAAGCAGAAAAAGGCAACCTGTGATCTCACCAAAGCACAAACTGGTATGTAAAAGGGGGGATGAAGTCGCTCATAAATGATCCAGGGATATAAAAAAAACAACCCAGGGGCTATGGGTTTTGGGAAAGAATAGGGACCAAAAAAAGACCTACTGTTCTTCAATTCTGTGATTCAGACTCACCGTTTGTGCTAATGCACACAGCTTTATCCCGCTGCAGGGAGTCGTAGCCGTTCTGCTGCTCCACGCACACGCCGAGGCTGTCCCGCCTGTCCGGCTGTCCCACAGTTTCAATCCTACCAAGCAAAAAGTTAAGTCAAACCCTGAGCCTTTAAATCCAAACGTACAATGAAATCCAGGCGGTGACACCCTGCCATGCCAGACCCCTCCGCTGTGCTCCAGGGCTTCCAACAAATTCACCCCACCTCTTGGGGACAGCCCTGCAGAATGACCACAAGTCTGACCAGCTTTCCCAACAGCTCTACTGACCAACGTGCAGACTATTACGCTGTACAAAACAGGAATCTGCTACCTGCAAACTTTGCTATTTAATACAATTCTCCATGGCCACAGCTTAGAGTCTTTTGAAATGATTTCCAGTTTTCTGAAATGACAAATATGTGTAAAACTACAGACACCTCTAGCAGGTTACTGGTCAACATCACCTCTTACAGCAAGACAGCTATAGTTTCACCAACTATTTTATAGGTATTTATTTTTGAACCCCACTATATTCTGCTGCAAAGGGCTGGGAGTGGAAGGGTCATGTGTTTTGGTGGCAGCAGGTTGCTGGGCTTGAGGGGGCAGGAAGTTTGTCTGTTCTTTTTTCTTTTATTTTTAAACAAAATCAGCTTGGTGTAAATGGTTATTAAAAACAATGCCTAGAAGGGCGTTTACAAGTCTGGCTTCTGCTCAGCTGCATCTAGGATTTTGGTCCTGGGAAAGAATCTCCAAAGAAAAAGCAAACAAGTTGTGCAAATGACCCAGGGTGCAGTTCCCTTTGGGCCCCAGCAGCTGAGCGAGGCCTTTCTCTCCTACTGCCTTCTCTCAAAGGTGCTAAATCATACTTTAGAGAGAGCCCAACTGACTCCCAGAAACTCAGATGGTCTTTTCTAGAAAGTGAGACAGCAGTTATTTTCATTACAGCTTGAGAAACGGAGCAGCATGGGTACGGGGTTGTTGCCAAACAACAGAAAAAATTCAGCAGAAGCTTTTAAAAACTGGAATTAAACTGGGCAGTGGACCGGCACATGATGGGTTAACTCGTTTGAGACAAACGAGGATGATAAAATTGGAACCACGTTTTACTTTTGCACTCCATTAGGATTCTCTCTCAGTCCCCTGGGAACGTCACTAAGATAGCAAAAGCTTTGTACTATAAAGCAAAGCAAAAATAAATAATTAATATTTAAATATCTGAGGAGCTTTTAAACTGGAAGCAATCCACCATTTTTTCCCCAAAACAACTTCAATTGAGATTTCATTTTGATAGTCTAGATTCTAAACTTTGCCTGAGTTACTAGTGAAGCTTTATAAACAGCTATTTATCTGTAAACTAGGGAGGTAAAGCCTTTGTGCTTCGGTAACGTTAATTCACTCCATCCCTAGTTCAGGGAGCCTTTCTTCAGTTTTGTCTTGGAAATAAGCATACAGCTGCAAGCGTGACTGAAAATGCATGATTACAAACTCATTAAAAAGTAGGAAATCTATTTTGTCAACCTGTATCCACACTAAGTGGCTCATTTATACAGCCCCCTTTTGCAGAGCATTGTCACGGTAACCTGGACCAGCAGCAGCAGGAGGGGAAAAACCATCAAACAAGTACCAGGAAGGAGCAGTGGCAGACATGGAGTGGGAGCATCGGGGCTCCCCTGTGTGCTCCTGTATCCATCACACCCAGCACTGGGGGTCTCCTCCCTGCACTACTGCCCTGACTCTGGGGCTGCAGACTGGGCTGTGTGCGGACACAAACGAGGGAAGAACCAAACCTTCCTCACACCGTAGCGAGGAAGCACAACCCAGCTGCCCAAGACAACGGCCAACCTGTAATTCTGCAGTGGTTTTCCTCCTCTGGACTAAACGGGGATCAGGTACAGCTCACCATTCCTTTCCCTCCCTGGGTATTTTTCAGCCCAAGTACATCCCAGAGCATCACTGCACCATCTCCTAAGCTTTGTTTTACTATGCTGATTTTTCCCATCACATCAACAAAATTATTCTCCAACCCATGTGATCCCTGGGACTTCAAATGTTAAAAAGCCCGCAGAACACACGGAATCCCTTCTCACCACTTCCAGTGCTGCAGAGCAAAACCCTGCCCTGCCATGGTGGCAGAGACACTGAACCAGTTCAACCACCACCAGTTTCTATTTGTCTCAGAGCACAGAGATGTAGATCTATGGGTGATTGCATGCACTTCCCTTGTGTGAGCTGTCATTAGAGCTGTGGTGGGCTCCTGGCAGAGTCAGCACCAGCTTCACAGGGCGTCTGCTGGATGATCCCACCCCACCAGCCTGGCCAGGCTGGCTGTGGCTGCCCACAGCAAGCAAAAGCTTTGGAGTGTGCTGAGGAGAAACCTACCCTCTCCCAGGGGCGGCTCCCTGAAGGCTGCAAAGAAACAGGAGGAGTCCCGACTTAAAGCAGTGATTTTCTGCAACTTTTCCAAATGCCTCACCTGGGAGGGCAACTAAAGCAGTCTCACTGTGAAAAGCAGACACAAAGCACTGCGTGTACCACAGCTTCACTGTCCACTGAGGAGGTATTCCTGTGTCCTGAATGCAGGAGAATTACAAAGCTGCTTCACAACCATCTGTAACATGAACCTTACTTATTTGTTGTGCTCTGCAAAGCCACTTAGTCCCTCGGGAATATACTTTTGTTTCAACAGATGGAGAAAGCCAAGCGCTACATCTCCCTGCTCAGGAAAACCTCACGTGCTTTCAAACAGGAAGCAACTCCTGGACCTTGGAAGGGCAACACAACCATTTCTGAAGTTGTCTTCAGTCTTAACGTTTGTGTCATTACAGTTCTTGTGGACACGTGCCTGTCAGTGCTCTGCCATCCTGGAACAATCTCCTCTTGGAGAGGAGTCCACATTACCAAAATGTCAAGCAAAAGATTTTCATGTGTTACCAATAAAAAAAGATAAAAGGCATCGGTCTGAAAGAGAACCAAGGAAAGCCTCAAAGTTCTGCCTTTAATTTCACAGGCATTTCTGAGCCAAGAGATGTTAAATCTAGCAACAGATTTCAAATGAAAGCTTTAGATCTTTTTATCCCATTTCAGACGGGGCAACTGAATACATCCTCATACTACAAGCATCTGAAGTTAAGATAATTCATTATCAGGAAGGGAGAAATTAAACACCATGGAATGAGTTACAAAAATACCGTTAACAACCCCCTTAAATCGCCTTTGGGGGTTGCCCACTGTATGGCAAGTAGCTTCATTTAACCAAGGAAACATGGAATAAAGCTTCAGAGCCTCTGAGGTCTGTAATTACAACTGACATATCCACAAGGAAGCTCCTCATACACTGTTAAACAGCATCATCACAGGGATAGGACTACAGGCAGAAAAGCTGCCAAGGTTTTTATCACATTCCATGTCAAAATGTCAAATGCAAAGCTTGTATTTCACAAGATGCCTTCTTCACTCAAGAGTTTCTAATGCCAGTTCCAAGTAATAGTCTGCTCACTGCTAATTATCTCAGCTTTTAAAGACATCATCCTTACCCGTCCCAGCAGCACACACATTTCCACATTCAAAGCACATGGATAGTCTGGGAGAGAAAGCACCCCCTGACCCAGGGTTAAAAAGAATGAGTGGTGAGACTTTGCTGGCTTCTGACCAGCCACTAACAGCTGCTACAAAACTCAGGGAAGTTCAGTTTTCCACAGATTTGCTCAGTACAAGGTATATTTTACCACCCCCCAGAAGTTTACCCTTGGCTCTGTTTTAGATAGGTGCAAGTCCTACAAAACCATCAGGTGTTTTTCCAAAGAGCCAGGAAGCTGGAGTAAAGAAGAGGAAGTTCAGACCCCACACAGACACGCTACCTTGACTGGGGCTGAGCTGATGGAAAAATCCAACACTCACGTTTACATACAAATAAGGGACTAGAGAGGGAGCTTTGATTCACAGGAGAGGGACCAGAGAACAGCTGCCCAGAAAGTACTTGCCTGAATGTTAATGTTTGCCCACAGAAATAAGTAGGAGCTTTGGAGTAGAGCACACCACACGACTGAGAATCATTTCGAAGTGCTATGTTTCTTCGACTGCTCAAGCTGTAACCCTCCAAACCTGTTGTCCATTCTTCAAAGACAAAAAAAAAAAGGAAAGAAAAAAAAAAGCAACATGAACATCAACTACACCAGCTACTGTCTGTGCAGAGTCCAATCAGCCACAAAGTCTACTCCCTTCCTTCACCTCAGATGAAGCTTAAGCTATGTTAAGCTGGTTTTGCCACCTTCTGATGGAGAGGTTGCTTTATCAAATCATTTGCAATTACAGAAAATAGTTCCCAGCTCACAAGGCTCACCAGAATTTCACTCTTTGCTATGATCCCTGTGAAGTCAGTTTTTCTCTGCCTACAAAATGTCTTCACCCTCTGCCCTTAAAAATTTGCAAATGAAGAGAAGATTTAGGCTTTTCTTTCTCCAATGTAAGAGCTTGTTACGTGACTCTAGGTCACCAAACAGTGCTTAGGTAGGGGTGAGGGATAAGGGGAAAAAATGCCCTATTTCTGGCTTATTGATATTTTCCAAGACTAAGCAGTGAGAGACTTGCCAGAGAGGCTCAGTATCACTCACACGTCAAAGCAAAGAATCAACTGTGTATTGAAAGGACTGAAAGGATTACACACATGTATCTCAGGTGAGGACACCCCATCCTTATACAAAAAAGCAGCTCCCTAAGTCATTCAGCCAGAGACCTTCAAGAGCTGCACTGAGGACACAGGCTGAAGATGAACAGCAACGTGACAGTACCGTGGGGAACGAGGGTGGTGCGGCCAAACTGAGGAACACTCCAGGGACTCCACTCCTGGCGTCCATCTCCTCGGGCACAGACTCTGAACTGGTAATCAACATTAGGATCAATGTGCAGCACTATGAACTCTGTCTCTGAGCCAACATACACATCCTCAAAGTGACTGGCAGTACTCTTGCGATACTGCAGCCTGTAATCTTGTGGTGTGAAGTCATCATCCACCTGCAGAAACATTCATTGCGTTAATAAAGGACCCCCTCCTTTTTTTCCTGCCACCTCTGAAGCGGCGCAATACTAGAGCAGTACCACAAGCTGCCATCAAAGGTGGTTCAGAGTCACAAGAGCAGAAAGCACACCTTCCAGAAAACAGTATCGGTGTCTGGACCAACCAATATGAAAAGTAACATAAGAACGGTTTGATCACAGTTTAGAAGTATCTACAGAAGAAATATTTAACAGAAACCTTTTCAATCAGCAGAGTTATTAACAAGATCCTTCAGCCAAAAGCTGAAGACAGATTTGCAGAAGAAATTCAGTGCCAATTTTTAACAGAAGGGGAAGCTCACTATTGCCCTTCATAAACTGCTCCAGGGAACTATTTCCAATTCTTTGGTATCTCTTAAGTCAAAAGCGATTTCCCCTCTCACCCCCCAAAAGCTCCACTAGCCCTCAAGCGTGACCAAATTCAGGGTACTCTATCACAGGAAATTGGACCTCAGGAGACAACAGTGCCCATGGCTTTAAAACCTGAATCCACATCCTTTACAAGGGAAGGATGACTGACCTGGTGGGTGGCTGTTGCTAGAACAACCAAAAATTGTTTAATGCTGGGAAGGAGCACAGAACTGCCCAACAACAACTAAACCACATCAGAGCACAGCAGCGATTTACTCAAAAATAGCTTGTGTGTGTTGAAAAGAAAGGCTACTTTACTAGTTAACTAGTTTTTTTCTATCCCCTGCATCACCCTAAGAACACAAACATGTTTAGGGGTAAAATCACAACAGAACAGGTTCAGCCTCAGCCTGGGTCTGCTAAAACATCTTCAAAGGAAACAACAAACCCCACCAGCAACCACAACATTACTAGACGAAGCCATTACCACAAAAATATCTTCTAAAGTTTCTGACAACAAACTGGAGCAGACTATTCCTTTGAAGACTGAAGAGAATCCAGAATGAAAGTGGCTTTTTCAGTTTTTGATATTTTTTTTTCCAGGAAACTTAAGTCTGAATGACTTTCACCCAGGGTATTTTACCCACCTTACACCATCGGACTAAAATACCTCCAGGCTTCTCAACGAACTCCTCTAGCTGCACAGGTGGGCGAGACGCCACAGTTCCATGTCTGAATATTTGATTTCTCAATATGGTAAGGAGGCAGTCATCCAACTGGGCAGATAAACAAGGCACGTCAACCAAGGAGGGCACTTCTGGTAAGCTGAGAAAGGAAAGCTTGCTGTAATGAAAGGGGCCAGCTTCTACAAATTCATATTTTGTCCACACACTCGAATCTGTGCAGATTTGCAAAGAGAGAACAGCTGCAGAAATTGGCACGTGTGTTTCAAACTTAAAAGACTCAGCAAACAGTGTGTTTCAGCCCTAACCAGACTGTCTGTTTCTCGGTAAATACTCTGAAATACAGGCTGTTCCACAGGGAGTGGTTTCATCATTCACAAATAAACAGCCTATAATTGCAGAGAACATATGGAGCTTGAAAACGGCTCCATTCTGCGACTGCCAACCCCAGTGAGAGTCTGAAACAAACGGGACACAGGCACCCCAAACGAGTCTTTCCAGGCAGCGGAGCGGAAAGCTTTTATTTCCAAGGAGAAAAGATCCCCGTAGAGAAGAGCACGTGCCGCTGCCTCAGACCCCCTCAGCCTGTCGGTGCCTCACCTGTCCAGCTGAATGTGCAGAGCTTTTTTGGTAAAGCTGCAGAGTTTCTCGTTCTGTTGTCCCACATCTCCGTTGACTGCACTCTCCCCTGCAATCAAATGGTGAAAATATCCCTCATGAGAAAACGTCCAAGAAAGGCATTCTTTGCTTTAAAGAAGAACCAGTTCTGACACGAACAACCAATTAAATATGAAGCGTTCTCAGCACTTTTGCTAGACTCTTAGATATAAAACACAATTATAGTTAACAATATAAAGCCTATCTAGCAATTTTTGAAGCTCTCAAAGCTTCCTGTAGACACACCCATAACAAAGGTAATAATTTGCCTCAGGTCTCAGACAGTAGCAGAACTGGGGTCAGATGCCAGAAGTCAGGACCATTAATCCCTTCCTCCACCTGCTTTACAGGAAGAAAAAAGCAAAGCACCTTCACTCAGCAGAAAATTAAAAAGCAGGAGCTTAAAAGCAAACAATAATTTCAGCCATTGTTCTGTTTGCTACAATCTAAATGGTAACTATTGTCATAATGAAGGAAATAATCTGCGCATTAAAGTGTGGAGATAAATAGAAATCTTTCCATAAGCTTTCCATATAAAGTAGCATCTCACACTTCAGCTTACAGAGACGTGTGCTCCAACCTCTTATCTGATGACTTGATGGTAATTTACAACATAAGCAAGCTCAGTCCTTTTCCAAATGGAGGATTACAAACGTTACAAATCTCTAAAGAAAAGCACACGTCATAATTGGCAGCAGGAGATTTAATAACCACGGAGGCTTAACTCCTTTCTGACTCAGAGGCAACGTCTGCTCATTTTAATGACGTGACTTAGTGATGCTGCAGAGGGGATGGTGACCCAGGGGACAGGACGCATACAGAAAGTCGGGTTCTCATGAGATCTGATAGAAACTCGTATAAAACACAGGCAATCTTTGCCACCACCCTGTGATTCAGTAACTGGAGAGATAAAAATCAAACCAAGGTGACTACCAGCTCTCCCAGAGGTTTTGGTGCTGGAGGAAAAAAACCTCCAACAAATTAATTCTTAAACATTGTCACTCCTCCTGAGAGCAGGAGGCACAGAGCTCCCAAGCCAGCACGGTCTGCAGGCACCAAGCTCACATCTGAGTGGAAGCTGGTACATCTCCTGCCCGTGGGAGGCTGCTCGATGCACTTTAGTTCACAAAACTGAGATCATATTGAAAGAAAGTTAAAGTTGAGACATGAGAACAATGCAAGGAAACTGCCAACATACTCATGGCTCAGACACGCTCCCAGTAGGTTCTCCACTGTGGGGAAAAACAGTCAAGAGTGGCATTCCTTTCTGGCTAGGTATTTAGCATCACTAGGGTGCAAACTGGCCCTTACAGTAATATTCCACGTTTCTATTTTTGTCCTCAGACTTTTTGGAGCAATTTTTTCCCCTAGAGTGGCCATTCCATCAACAGTGAGCATAATCACACTTAACAGGAAAGATAATCTGTTTACTTCAGCTGCTGTTCCATTAAGATGCCAGTAAGTTTCTTCAAGCAGCAGATTTTATTATTATGGTACCCAAGATGTATTTTATTTCAAAGTAGCCTGATCTAATGCTCTGTGTAGTGTGGAAGGCTGCAGAACACTCCTGCAGCAAGCCATTTTCAAAGCAGATACTTCCTGCCCTTCTGAAGAGGCTACACTGACATACACACACCCTAGGATTGGAAGGAAATACTAAAATATGGATTTGTAGGAGATAATACCACTCAGCTCTTCACTCCACCTACCCAACTTTAACTTTTTCTTAACATTTGGGTTGAGAGAAGTCCCAAATGAGCCAAATACGCCGACTGTAAGAGGAACATTCCAGTCTTCCAGAGAAGCCACACCAGAAGGTAGAGTTAAGCCTCAAGATCAGGTCCTGCCTTACCATCCCGAAGCAGATCATCGGCCGTACTGACTCCGTGCTCTATGAGCTTCTGGCATTCATCCAGGGGTTTGATGCTCTCTTGCTCTATAGCATCCACTTCCTGCAGCAGTGACATCAGCCTCTCATCCAACAGCTTCTTCAGGGTCCCTTTCAGATCATTAAAATGCTGCTCAAGCACATCTCTGGTCAACGTTGCGCTTTCTCTGATCTGAATTCAGGCAACAAGAAGGAAGGATTCAGGATAAAGGCAAAGACCACGCACGTCTTATTTTTCTGAACAACCTCATCTGCATCTGCTGGAGAAAAGCTGCATGGTTGGTAGGTAACAAACTAGTCTTTTTAGTATGGATACAGCAGGGAAGGAGGCAAAGAAACTCCTGGATGAGGGGAAGAGTGTGTTAACTAGGCAAATCAAGATAACATTTGAGGCTGGAGCTAAATACAAACTGGGTTACGTGTACTTCAATCACAGAACTTCTCTTGTTAGAGAAGTCTGAATTCTCCATAGGTCTTCCCCTGACTGCCACTCAAAACTCCTGTAATCCTGCTCAAAAGCAACTCTGCCATCACACATGAGTAACTCGCACTGGGAAGAAAAAGATATCAGACTTATAGAAAAATATCTAAAAGTACTTTTCCAGGCATATCACTTCACTGGATTTTGAAAATCCTTGTAAAGCTGCTTTCTTTTATTATTTTTTATATTTTTTTTTTTAATAGCCTCCTTTGATTTGCCTCTGCTGCAGGGTTACAGGGCAGGGTGAACAGCAAGTCGGTTTTGCTTCTGGTAAAACTAGACCACAAAAAGTTCTGTAAGTGCCTATTAAAATGTTTGCAAACTTGCTGAATCTGACTTTTAGAGGAGAAACCATGTTTGAACACCCCTGAGCTAAAGATGCAGAAGTCAGAAGTAAACATCTCCCTGTGGACGATTTAGAAAAGTCACACACACACAAGGAAACGCTGCAATATACGCACGGCCTTACGTGTAATTTCTATATCTTTAGAAGCAGAGACAACCAAGACAGGAAGCTCTCTGGTTAGGTAAAATAAATTTCCTCTTTAAGTAATATTCATGAACCTCTGCAGCTGCCACACAGCTCGGTTTCCCTTCTCTTGTTATTTCAACGCTTGAAGAAAAAAAAAAAAGGAAGTATTTAGCTCCGTGAAGGGGTGGGGCGAAGGAAGACAGAAGAGCCACTTCTCTGAGCCCACCACCTCCATTACACGCAGACACAAACTCGACAGGTCAGCCCCAGACCTGCAGATACCCCCAGCTACAGGCAAGAGGAAACGCCAGTCCCTGAGCACGCAGGGCTACAAAAACCTCCTTGAAAATCACATCCCATGGGTCCAAAAGAAAAGGATGCAACGCAAGCAATCTAAAGGGCTTTTCCTACTGCATCGGCCCACTGGTTCCCAAACAATAAAGCTTCCACCATCCAAACCCTGGTCTAAGGCATTCAGTGCTTCTGGACACAGGGAACCCCTGGATGTGTGCTGCGTGGCTGAGTCTCTGGGAGCAAAATAGCGTGTGGTCATGAAGATGGAAAGAGCAAAGATGCACACGAGCAAAGAAACTCCCCCAGAGAGGAAAAGGACAGAAAGGTAAGGCAGCGAAGCACTCCCAGCCGCTGCAGAAGGACAAACCAGCTCCTTCGCCGTGCATTTTGAGGTTCCAGGCAACGCTCTGGGATAAGGAGGTTTGGATTAAAGACAGTCACAAACCATTTTCTTAAGTAGCTTGCGGTTTTGAAAATGGCTAACGTGATGTGCAGCGGGCCACTAACCCAGCAGATTTATAGAAGGTTTCTGCACTAATGGAATCTGTTTTGGAGACACGATCACATTTTCTGAGTTTGGAGTTTATTTTACCCCTTGCAGAGCTCAATCGAAGATAGTAAAGCATCAATTGTAGTCTGCAAAAGCTAAACCGCTGAGAGGATGCCTCAGCAGAGAAGCCAGACCTTGGCTGTCTCTCCGCAGTCTC
Organism: Thinocorus orbignyianus; assembly: GCA_013400375.1. Classification (NCBI taxonomy): domain Eukaryota; kingdom Metazoa; phylum Chordata; class Aves; order Ciconiiformes; family Thinocoridae; genus Thinocorus; species Thinocorus orbignyianus. Next base: position 778,516 of record VXBW01007119.1, read on the forward strand.
CCTCCCCACATTTGCATATGTTATCATGCATCTTTAGCACAAGGTGGGTGGGTTATTAGTCCAAATAAAAACTCTCCTCTGGCTTCAGCGCACAGCTGCAGCAAAACCAGCTAACCTGGAACGCTGGCAGTACCCACACATGGCCCACAGAGTACGTGACCCACCAAGTGTGGTGCATGGGGACAGCAGGCGTCAGGAAAGCCACCAAACCAAGAGCAACCTGCCTGGGCAGGAATCGTTCAGACACGAGAGCAAGGAGACAGGCACGACTCTTCATATAGAATAAGGCTCAGCATCCCAAGTACTTTAGAAAATGTAGCTCCTTTAGACATAGAATCACAACAGAATCGTAGGATACCAGGCTGGAAGCAACCTGAAGGATTATCTGGCCCAAACTTTCCTGGACAAGGTGGGCCAGCACTCTGTCCAGCTGCATCGTTATTCTTGCCTCAGAAACCTCCCCATCTCCCCAAGAAAACAGACTGAGTTCCATAACAGACAACTTGCACCTGCTCCTTCCATTCCAAAAATCCACCCTCTCCAGCACCTACAGAGGCAACACGCCAATGGCCCTGAAGGTACAGAGACACCGGGGTCACCACCATCTGCCCCAGGTCTGCCTGGATTCATTCTCCACCTTCCCCTTTCCCTGCACAGAATTGTTTGGGTTGGAGGGGACCTTGAAAGGCCGCAGAGTCCAACCCCCAGGGACATCTTCAACTCCATCAGGCTGCTCAGAGCCCTGTCCAACCCGACCTGGGACGTTCCCAAGAATGGAGCATCCCCCACCGCCCAGGGCACCCTGGGCCAGGGTCCCACCACGCTCAGCGAAAAAACTAACTCCTTCCATCCAGCCTGAACCTTCCCTCTACCAGGATGAAGCCAGCGGCCCTTGCCCCTGTGTATCCCACCCCATCGCCACCAGGGTCAGGGCAGGGGGTGACACCGAGGGATGCGGCTGCGGCTACGGCCCCAGCACCGCCGCTGCCCCGCCGGGAGCTCACCGACCTCCCGCCCCCAGAGCCCCGGACATCGCCTCCCACCCTCTCACCCCCACTGGGGCACCTCCAGCGAGCCCGGCCCCGCTGCCCACCTGCTCCCGCGCCTGCTGCAGCCCCCGCAGCCGC
>VXBW01007119.1:779808-809449 GCA_013400375.1 Thinocorus orbignyianus
GGCGGCCCTCTGTCGGGCGGTGGAAGCGGGGAGGCTGCAAAGGCCGTCCCGGTGCTGTGAGGCCCCTGCCCCGGCCGGGGCCGCGACCGCAGCCGGCACTGGGAGCGCTGGGCGGCCCCCGGGCGGGCTGTCATCGAATAAGGGCACCTCGGCAGAGACAGCGGTGGGTTTGGATTTCAGGCGGTGTGAGCTAAGAGGAGCTCGGTTTTTAATAAACCAAGAGGGTTGTGAAAGTCTTGGTGAGCCGTCTTTCTTGAAGCTTTACAGATAAATTCTCTTTTATGGTTTGAATTATGAGATAGGAGTTCTCACATATTCACTTTAAGTACTTCAAAAGGTACAGTTTTGTCTGAAGATAAGCTTGGCGTTTCCTTTACGGTAGGGAAGTGTTGACACCTTTAAGTGATGTGGCAGTTCACTGCTCTACAAATGCCCTGGTGACTGTCTGAAGGTAACCCATACATAGATCGTTTGAACTGAAGTAGACTTTCTGAACTCCAGTGTTATGAAATATCTGCAGAGCTGTTCTGAGGACCTTGTTGTCACTTTAAGTTTTGGCAGTCTGAAATCTAGGTAGGATTTTTATTTTTTAAAACCGACAGAATCTTTACTTCAAGCTTAAATGGCTTGTGAAAAGGTGGAGGTGAAGTTGATGTGCACATGGTCTTAGCGCATTGACTTGAGTTCTTCATCCTCTGAAAGAGTCCTAGTGTCAGTGACATGCTGCAGGTACTGTAGTGCTTTATGTGACTGTGCTAGGTCATCTTAAGTTTTTAAATACTAAGACTAACGTTGAGTATTTTTTATAGCCATGCAAGAAACGGCGAGAGGAAGATGCTTCTGTAGAAACAATCACAAGGTATTTTTCACCATTAGCAAAACCAGCGGATAAAGTGTTGTCACCACCAAAGCCCAACAATATACTGGGTTATTTTAAAAAGACTTCAGTAACTGAGAAAATTACGTTGCCAGTTGTAGCTGGAGAAGATAAAACACTGTTGGATGCTGATGACAGAGACTGTAAGCCACCTTTGAAACCATCTTTAAAGCGGAAGAGGAAAGGGAAGAGAGTTAATCTAAATAATAAGCTGAGAGAGATGAAAGAATCTGAGAATGAACATGAAATCGTAGTCAGTAGTGATGACAGCAGAGAAGCAGCAGGACTGAAAGAGGACAGTAATGATGTTATTACTACTTGTACTTTAGTTGACCAAAAATGTGGAAGAGAATTGGCAGAAGATAACATGCAAAGAGAGAACATCTCAAACGCTGTCCCGCACAGAAAAAATGCGAAGAAAGTTGATTCTGAAATAAATGGTACAAAAAATAGAAAGATAAGAAAATCAAGGAAAAGGAAGCACAAAGTAAATATGGATTTATCTGACAGTTTTTCATCTGAAAACCAGCTGAATGAAAAGTGCAAAAAGGAAATTGAGGATAAGAAGGTGGTATCTCCTACAACAGCAGAGTGTGGTGTTACTATTAGTGATTCCAGTTCTGAAGTTCATGGGGATGATAAGTCTTCACAAGCAAATAATAGTATAATAACGGTGTCATTCGAGGACTTCTTGAAGAGTCAGGGAGAAAATAATATAGTTCATGTTGAAGAAAACACGAAGCCAACAACAGACAATTCTGTTACAGCAAATGAAGCGGACAAAAGTGATAGTGACCCAGAAAAGTGTGAGGAATCTCAACAGCTGCCTCTTAGAACAGTAACTGTCCTTGCACAAGTTCATTCCGTTCCCCCCAAATTAGCCTCTTTGCATAAGGAGCAAAAAGGCTCTAGGAAAATAGCTTCCATTTTTTTGAGGCAGAAAGGATGTGTAGTGGAAAAAGAGAGTAGCCCACCCCTCCTGGACAGTGAACAAACTGAACAGGTTACTCAGAAAAGAAAATCTAATGTAGTTATTGAGGAAGAAGAATTGGAGTTAGCTGTGCTAGAGACTACGGGGTCGGATTCTTTGAAACCAAAATGTACTATGGAAGAAAGGCATCAGTTTATGAAGGCGTTCAGACAACCAGCGTCAGATGTGATAAAAAGTGGAGTTAAAAAGGCACCTGGAAAACACAAGCAAGCCATCAGGAAGCCTTCAAAAGAAAAAGGACATGAAGATGATGCAGCTTCAAATAAAGGATCACAAAGTGGAGTACCAGAAGATTATGTGGACAAACACACACATTCCCGTTCTGAAAACAATAGATGTAAGACCAAAAGACCTATAAAGTTTCAGAAAAAAGGAAGGAGAAGAAGGCAGGCTTCAGAAACTAAGGAAATGAATGTCTCAAGTACTAGGAGTTTTAATGAAGGTGAAGATCCAGGAGCTAAGATTCTTTCTAAGGAAAACAGCTTAGATGTAAAAATTTCATCAAGTCCAAAAGTGAATGAGTTAAGGAGGAGCTTAAGGCAGAGGAAAATCAAAACATCCAAAAATGTTACACCTAAAAAACCCAGGATTAGAAGTACCTTTTCTGAAGACGACTTAAGTGGCTCTCCTTTTCAGACTTCCACACCAAAAGCAAGCAAGCGATCCTTGAAGAAAAGCAACATGTATAAAGCCGAGGTGATTACTGTGCCCTTGGATGGAAACAGCCCGATAAGGTAAACGTTTTAGAGTCTAGTCTGCTGGCTTGCACTTTGTTTTACTGCAAGTATTTTAAGAGTAAGACGTAAATTGATTGAATGCACACCAAAAGCTGCACGAGTACAGTAGAAACTAAGTTGACTCTATAAATGTGCTTGATCTGAAGATATTAAAAAAACCTCAAAACAAACAAACCAACCACATCACCACTAACTGAGGGGCTGTTTCTGTTTGCAACGCTGTATTTTTAAAGGCTTTTGAAAATGAGGTGGAGAATAATATTTCCCTTTATTGAAAAGTAATAATTTTGTAATACTTTTTTTCCTAATTAGAATGAGGTTTACACGTATCAATGCGACTACAAAATCAAATAAAGCTGAGGCAATGAAAAATGAAGAGTTTAACTCCAAAAATATCAAGGTAATTTATGCAGTACGTTGTATTTCGGTATTTTGTCATTTACCACATGCATATAATTGGGTTAATATTCACTCTTGTGCAATAGTGCAATGTAATCCAATGTGACATTTCTCAGGTGCCCTACAGGAAGAGACTGTTACTGTTTGATTTGAAAGTTTCTTGGGCAGTTATTGTACTTTAAATTTTAAAATACCTTCTATCGATGCAAATCTACTTTTCATAACGTAACAGGAGAACCCAATAAAATAATATGCTCACACTCTGGATGTTCTCAGGATAGGACACTGTTTGGGTGCAGCAGAAACAGCTTGTGCACTGCCCATGTCTTGTTTGTTCTGGGCACAAATCAGAGGATCCCCTTGTAGGGCTCTCACTCCCTTTTGAAAATTATTTCTATCCTCTTGGTTTGCCTCTCCTTTTCATTCTTTCGCTTTCGCTCTGATGCGAACAAAACTATAAAAATCTTAGTTTTTATGAATATGAAAAATTGTATGAATATGTGAAATACCAAATATATTGCTATTAATCGTTAGGTGCTTTTGTACTTTGTTGACAGATAAGCTCTACTTCTAAAAATATGTCCAAAGCAAAACAACTGATTGAAAAAGCAAAGGCTATACAGCATAACAGATCAAAGGTTAATGAAGACTTCCCAGCTCCTGTGAGGCGCTCGTCTCGCCAGCAAGCTCTTGCTGAAAAGAAAAAAATACAAGAAAATGAAGTAAGCCTGGATACTTTGTGGGGAGGAAGAATTAATTTGATATTTTTGTCATTCATTTAAGAAAAAATGGTTTTGTATTGCAGACGTTTCTTTATGAGAATCAAATAAGGTCAATGTGTATGCAGTACTATGGTAAATGCCAAATAATAGAGTAACTGGCAGGCACAGACTGGAGAGCTCATCTTAATGCAGGTGTGGAACACACAGGGGATGGTCACGCTGTAAAAGTGACTGTTTTTTCTTTCCGAAGGGGCAGCAAGGTGTCTGTTTTAAATGTATAGTTGTAGACATTTAAACTCAGATGAGAGTTTAAATGAAATGAAAGTTCTGGCCTTTATTTAGATATTGGAGATCTTATTCTATATGCTATTTCTGTGTAGCCAGCAGTAATAAAAGTATTATATAATATTCAAATTACACTTACAAACTTCTAAGCATTCTAGCAATTTCCTGTTTTCTCGGTATCAATCACTAAATTCTGTTTGTAATAAAGGAGGAAAAAATGTCTTTCCTTTCTTATTTTACTTGCTTTTTCTCTAGGAATCCATAGTCATTTTAGATTCAAGCCTGAGTGATGCCAGTTCTCCAGTGCAGAATGTGAAGCAAAAGAAACTTCGGAGCTTAAATGATGTTTTGGGGAAGAAGTCTAGAAACGTGAAGATTGCGAAGAAGCGGTCAAGTGGTAATTGGTTTTTACTGAATGTTTTTAATTTTTAATCCAGTTATTGACTATTGTAACATTATTTTGTAACACTGCTTTTGCAGCACATTCATCTTCCGATCACTTTTTTTTCTATAATGTTACAATATTTTCTGAATTTTGTTATAAAACACAGCTTTCCCTTAAGAAAATGAAACTTCCCTAATGTTACTAAACGGAACATAAAGATAGTCAACAGAGAAGCAAGGTTAGAATCACATATCAGTGCTAATCTAACCGTGATTTTAATTTTTCTTCTTAAAGGAAAACTGGGATATCCCTCTTCCTTCCTAAGCAGAAATCCTCAGAACTCTGCAGGTGAACCAATTGTGATCTTCGATGAAAGCAGGTCAGTTTTCAAGGTTGCAGTTGCTCGAGAATCAAAATATATTTCAAGGTTCCTTCAACATTTTCTCACTTCACGCTTACTGAAATGTGTGGGTTTTATAGGGATCAATATGTTAATCTGCTTGTAAAATTCTGGGGGGGTTTCTGAGAATTGTTTCCTCGACCATTTTACTGTTTTAGACTGTTGAAAACGTAGTTGATGACTGATTAAAAATAAATCCTCAATCGCATAAAAAATACAAAACCAGAGAGGATTTAAATTCTCTGATGCAAAATTTGAAATTAAATGTAAGCTAACTACAGTAAATTAATTTTAGCAGTTCTCCCAGACTATTTCTAAGTGATATATAGAAGTGAATGTTATTAGATTGTTGTAAGCCTTCTAGTGATTTTTTTTTTTCATTTCTATTTTCATTATAGCCAAGATGCATCTGAAAATTCTCAAGATGATGATCAGTTCCGAGCAAAACGTGAATTCTTGATGAGTGGACTGCCAGAGTTACTGAAGAGACAGATTGCCAAGAAAGCAGCAGCAATGGAAGCGTATTCTCTTGCAAGTTCGTGTTTTAAGACTGTTGTCCACGTGCAGCAGAAGGATGACTGTAAGATTTTATTCAGACATTGTGCAAATTTCTGTAACAATTTCTAGTAACTCTGTGCAGAAAAGAAAAAAAAAAGCCTTGAACAGTAGAACTTACTGTTATGACTGGAACAATTGGTAGTTCCCTCTTGTTTTGTGTCACAGTAAGAAAATCAGTGAGATGCTTTTGGAAAAAGTATTTACAAACTAAATTGATGCTAAAGGAATTTTAAAGTAATTTACATTTGTGGGTGATGATGCAAAATTCTTAATATCTAGTAAAAAAAAAAGTTATTGTTTCAAGTTCCAAGTTGGAGAATAAAGATTTTGATTAGGGCAAATGCCATTTTCTTCTGACAGAAGCAAAATACTTCTTAAAAGAGAGGATAGCCATTTCTTTCCATGAAGGGGTTGTGCTGCAGTGTTTTATGCAGAAGCATGACAGAAAAGCAGAAGGCAGAATAGCACTTGACAGAGTTTATATTGCAAACCAAAGAATCTAAAACCAAATTCCTTGGTAAGCATCTGTTCTGCTGACCAGCATCTGACCAGTGAGGGTACAAGTTGTTATTTGGAGCAAGCAGAGCCCATGATGGAGAAACGTTTTAGGCAAAAATGTGCAAATTTGTTCTGCTTGTGGGAGGTGGAATTATTAAAGGTAAAAAAGTTGATAGGGTGTAAGTCAACTAAGCCTGGCTTTGATGTGATAAAGCTGTACTTAAAAAGCATTTATCTTCTGAAGAATATTTTTTGTCTGTGACTGTATCTGTTTTGTTAACAAAAGTTTTCTCATCTTGTTTTTGGTGGGGATTTGTTTGTAGGTTATCCAGTGTGGAAACTGCAATCCCCATCGTGTCCTCTCCTAACGCAGCTAAGGGAACTGAGCACTGAAGTCACTAATGTCACAAAAATCACACTCTCACTTGGTGAATTTTCTACTGTGAATTCAAAACTAACTGGAAACTGTCCTGCACCCGTGGTTAGTACCTTAAAATAAGGGCTTGTGTTACAAGGAAAATGAAAAGAAAATTGAAATTTTGTTCTTGCTGGACTTCTGTTGTGTTAAAAAAATCCTGGAGTTTGAATCTGTGTTGGTCCTGGAGTTTTTAATTTTTTTTTTTCCTTCTGTGTGATTCGCTCATTCTGCATTATTACATTAGGCAATTCTCAAGGCTTTCTGTTAATCTCTGTGTTTATCAAGACAGCTACCTAGTTAAATGATCCAAAACTGTCATTGTTATTCTGTGTAATATTTTCAAGTAATAATTTATTTTTTTGTGTGTATGTATGTATTGCAGCTTTCTGGCCACCGACCTGTTTTTTCTGATTCATTCAGGAAAAATTTACTAGATGAAATTGTGTCTTCTAATTCCCAATTTCCTGTAAGACAATACTTCTACAAGTTTCTGAAAAAGCAAACTGAACGTTTGGTTTTTGAAAACAGTATACAAGGTTAGTAATCTACACAGGGCAAAATAAACACTTGCTCACACTCTCTCTGGCATAAAAAGACAAACTGGAATTTCCAGAAGTGTTTCAGTGAAGCAATGTTGTTGTTGTTGTTGGAAATAAATTGGTCCCTTGCATTTTATGTAATTTTGACCAACTTCTTCAAATCCGGCTTAAACATATGGCTGCAATGGATGTAGCTTGAAATTTTAAAAGGATGTAAATTTATTGGGTTTTTTTTCCTTAGAAAGCAAAGATGGCACTGCAAATTCTGAGGTAATTCAGAAACATTCTGACACCTGGAAGGAAACTAAGAGGAAAAGGAAAGAAACAGAAGACCACAAATCAAAAAGAAGACGACAAATTGAAGGTTCAGAGACTGAAATAAAATCCAGAGTTTCCAGGAACCTTATTTCTCCAGTATCTGGAGAAAACCAAGCAGAGACAGGACAAGCAACGCATGTTGGAAAAAACAAGACCCAGAAACCAGATCTTATGACAGAAGACACTGACTATTTGTCTGAGCCAAACGCACTTTCAGGTAACTGCATGTCCTGTCTGATTTCAATTCTCTCTGCACTGGGGGAATGTATGTATGAGGTATGTCAGTTTTCCCCCATGATTCAAAAATCATATCTAGTCATAATGCTCTGCTAGACTTGATCAGCTCCTTTGCATGGGAACTATTTTTAAATGGATAATGGTTTTTTTTTTTCCTGTAGGTGCTGAAAAGGAAGACACGCTCTGGACAGAAAAATATCAGCCTCAAGATTCCAGTGAACTTGTAGGGAACAAGAAAGAAATTGAAAGGCTGCACAGGTCAGAAGCAGGAGCATAGATCCACTCAAAACATCATGTTACTTGATCATGGTCAAACAAGCAAAATCAATTCTTTTACACTGTGCTTGAATAATACTTACAGAGTGTGTGTTTGCAGCCTCTGCTTCGGTTTACTGCCAAAATGTTGCAGAAACAAATTCTGCGGTAATACCTCAGTAACTTGTATTGTACAAAACAAAACCGTGCCTGAAATGCTACAGTAGGCTGTAGGATAGAATGAAATAATTAACTAATCCCCTTACTGAACTAATGGTTCAGGTTGTTCAGAAATAACTCTTATTTTTTGTTCTGTTCCTTCCTTTTACAGCTGGTTAAAAGAATGGAAGAAAAGAGCTGACTGGGAAGAAAAAAGAAATCAGAAAGCAGAAAAGGAGGACAAAGAGCATGAAGGTGCTCATATAGTTAAAAATGATATACGTGGCTTCTCTTTGTTAAACTTGGTGTAAAAATGACATGAATCCTTTCTTTTCTTTTAAATAATTCTACAGATTCTTTGGAGAGCTTTGACTTTAAAGATCATCAGTCTGATATTGAGGAAGAGAGTAGCCTTTGCAATACAGTCCTGATAACGGGCCCACCTGGAGTGGGGAAGACTGCTGCAGTATATGCTTGTGCTCAGGAGCTGGGTTTTAAGGTTTGTGGAGTCCTTTCCTCGATGCCCTTTTCTTCTTTGTAACTACTTACATGAAAGCATTTGTAATACAAGATGTCTAAAATTTTTTTGATGAAAATTAAATACTATTGCAGATATTTGAAGTCAATGCCTCTTGCCAGCGTAGTGGCAGACAGATACTGTCTCAACTAAAAGAAGCTACTCAGTCTCATCAAGTGGACAAAAAAGGTGTTAATGCACACAAGCCTTGCTTTTTTAACAGTTACAGCAGTGCCAAGTCTCCAAGTAAGTTTCATGGTTGTATCTGGGGATTTTGATTGGTTTGGGGTCTCCTTGGGTGGGGGTTTTTTGTTTGGTTGGTTTGTGGGTTTTTCTAGGAACTGAGTAAGCAAAGTCATTTTTAGACATCAGTTGTTCAAAAGAAGATAGTAAATTTGAGTTTATCTGGCCTTAACAATAAATGCTCTGTTGGTTAACACAACTACATACCAAATTAAATATTGATTTTATCAAAATGTCAGACTATTTATTATCTGAAGTTATTTCTGTAAAGATGAAGTAAGTGCTATGGCACTTGAATAAGAAGTTGTACAGAAAGCACTCCCTATACCAGCAAAGAAGTTAAAATAAGCAAAAATCAGTAGAATAAACCTATCCTGTAGTAGATATAAAATTGGGATTTGCTGTGAATTTGCCTGATAAACATCAGTTTGAGATTGCATTTCCAGCTTAAGTTTAATGTATAACATATATTGCAGAAAAAATGTATTCTCCAAAGAAAGTGATTTCACCAAGAAAACCTCCACTGTCACCAAAAGGAGGAGGATTAAAACGAAGCTTACCCCCAAAAACACTTGCAAACTATTTCAAAATTTCTTCCAAATGTAAAGGTAATGATGGAGCAGTAACATCTCAAGAAAAAAATAAAGGTAGGTATCACTATTCTATAATTGGTTACCTTTGGAGATGGAAATGCTGCACTGTACTGCTGCGTTGGGGAGCTGTGTGGAGAAAAGAACAGAGCATGTTACTACGCTCTGACTGTGGCAAGAATTGCTTTATGCACTTCATATGCTTAACTACATAGGAAGGGTCATTGTGGTAGGTGGTGTGAATATATATATTGCTGCCACAGAGCAAAGAGGTCCTGTAAAGCCAATAAATGTTTGAGGAATGCTTGAGCAAAGTGCTGGGTTGAATTGGGTTTAATTGAGAAGAGTCCTTGTCTTTTCAAGCAATCAGACTGCATTGTCTGGAAGGACTTGCAGCAACTCTGTGCCCCAGAAGTATCACAGAACTGATTTTGCAAATAGCCAGCCCTTCACCAAACATAGTTGAATTCCCAGCACATTTCTTGCAATTTTTTTATATGAGACATCAGAAAAGGATGTGGTTCAGATTTCTGAGTTCTTGTGTCGGTGCAGATTTTCTTAAGCAGTTTATACATGGGGTGTTCTTTGGAACCAGTGTCTGGAATGCATATTAAACTCCTTCACTCCTCCTTTACATCCTGCTCAATTCTTCACCCAACTGCAGGGAGTACTCAGAACTCATGTGAAGAAAAGAAAGATGCTCAAGTGAAGTCAATAAACAAAGAAGCAGAAGGAGAAGAACACAACAGAAAAAGTGCAACATCACTGATTCTTTTTGAAGAGGTAAAATTCATGTGAAACATATGGATGTGAGCAATGTGTCCTTTCATTATGTTTAAAGAGTTTAACTTCTTTTTTCCCTTCCTCCTTGAGACTTGCAGGTGGGCTCAAGTGTGAGGATTCTAAACTTCTTAAAAATTAATTCAATTAATTATTTCATCCTCATTAGCACTTTTTTTAACCACAGATGGTTATTTTACAAAGTTATTTTAAAAGATAAGCTATCATCTGTCAGCAGTTGTTCACTGTTGGGAGTTTTCAGGATTCTGCTAATCAGTTACTTTCATTATGACAAAAATGTTGGTTTATAACTTGTACTACTTACATGTCCTGAGACACTTTAAAAGTCACCATGAACACCCCAGTAATTACAATAGCTAAGCTGACATCAAATTCTCTTTAACCTCTTGTCCAAGAATGTCTTTTGAGTCTTAAACTAAGAATACAAAATTGCAGCCAAGAGTGTAATATTAAGTCAATAAAGGAGGGTACAGCAATGTTGCCAACTACAGATTGATCGTACAGATCACTGCTGCAGTTCTATTAAAAATCAAAGAAGCAAACACACTTCAAAGGCCACCTGGATGTGGTCCTGGGCAACCTGCTCTAGGTGACCCAGCCTGAGCAGGGGGGTTGGAAAACGTTGTTTTCCAGAGGTCCCTTCCAGCCTCAAGCCTCAGCACAGAAGCAGTGACCAAAGTGTTGTGTGCTGACAAGTAACCCTCACTTGAAGGACATGCCCACGTGTGGTCAAGAAACCTGTATTTATGTTAATTCTTACTGGGTCGTTAGTACTATGACTGCATTCACAGCTTGTAACCACTATTAAAGCTATTGCTTTTTTGCACTTCATTTGTTTTCTGTAGGTGGATATAATATTTGATGAAGATGCAGGATTTCTAAGTGCAATAAAGACATTCATGGCAACTGCAAAGAGACCTGTAATTCTTACTACCAATGGTGAGTAGTGGTTTTTAGAGTAATTAGGCTTTAAAGGTAGAAAAGCCTCTTAATAAGCTGGTTTAAATGGTGATTGTTGAATACAGCTCCTAAATGTAAAATGAAATGAGTGGAGACTCTAAAGCAAGTATTTCAGCATTTGAATAAAGATACCAGCTGCTCTGATGGGTAAAGAAAAGAACTTGTTTTGAACATAATGTTGTGAGATTTCACAGATGTCTCTTTATACAGACCCAACGTTCAGCTTAATGTTTGATGGCTATTTTGAAGAGATCAACTTCAGAACCCCTTCCTTGGTAAGTCTGTGGAAATGCAGATATGTCCTAAGCAAGTAATTGTCAGTCAACTTACATTTGAAATGTAAATGTTGGTGTAGGTTTATGTTTATCTGATGTAATATATCTGTTTCATCAGAAGACTCTTTTTTCAGGGTTTATGGGAGGATATAGAAGATGTATTTATCTTTAGGCGTATAATTTTTGTTACTATTGGAAGATTTCTTAACCATTTAGTATTTCAGATAATTTCAGTAAGAACATCGCTTCATCACTTAATTTAGTTTGTAGGATGTAGTAAATAATTTTATAGATGATATTTATAATAGTTCTGATCTGAAGGCTGGCTATTGGTTCATTCATTAAAAAATATAGCAACTATCCTAGAACTATTATGGGTTATTCCTTTAATATAAATGCTAGTTCTTTGTATAGCAAATAGAGGGGGTATTTGCAGCTATGGCTTATATGGACAATCTAAATAAATGAGAATCAATAAGAAGGGGAATTTTTTGTAATGCGAAATTGAAAATATCTTGGGTACCAGACAACTTCAGTGTTAAAAGAAAGCAAGCAAAACCTTTTAAAGTGAATGTAATTCACTAAAACCTCTTCATTGGTGATGAGAAGCAAGGCATATGTGGTGTCAGGAACATAAGCAGAATGTGTGTTTTCTTCGTTTTTAATGAGTTGATTTTCTAAATTTAATTCTTTGATGTGGACTGCTTAGATTTGGCATTCTGCTTTTCTATAGAGGCTTTAATGTAACTAATTGAAGAAACTAATCTGTATTAAAAAGAACAATGCATTGCAAGCATAACTAGAATGATTTGCTTCTGAGTGGCTTATTGCAGTCTGATTGGTAGGAGTTGTTTTCAGTGATCTCTGTCTAACTTCTGTTTAGATAAATGCTGCCAGCTATCTTCAGGTGCTGTGTCTGGCTGAGAATCTATGGACAGACGTAAAGGATTTAGCTGCTCTGTTAACCACAAATAACTGTGATATCAGACAAAGTGTTCTCTGCTTACAATTTTGGGTTAGAAGTGGAGGTGGATGCTTGAAAGATAAAAGTTTGGCACATCACGGTAGGTTCATTTGTTTTAATATAAAAAATAATTCTCCATCTTAACATGATTTGGATTAAATCAAACCATTCTTAGACATGTATGAATAGACGGTAACTTTCTGTGAGACTCCTAGTGTTCGGGGTGGGGTTTGTTTGAGTACTTCAAAGCTTTGCCTCTATGCATAAGGAACTAAAAGTTTGATTATTTTTTTTTTATTGCACCTGTTTATTATCCATCATTATGGTAAATAATTCTCCCTTTCCTCTTCTGAGTATCGAAGTTGGGCAAAGCAGGGAGGCGGTAGTAGTTTCCCTTCAACCCAGAGTTTATGGTTCTTTATCCATTTAGTTGAGTTGTAGGTGATTTGCCTAGAAGCAGCAGAACTGAAAAAAGCAGGAAAACGGGGCAGCTGACAAGCAGGCAGCAAGGGCATGAACTTGGTCCCAAAGGGTAGAGGAAGCTTATTCTCAGCAAATGGGGTGGGTGTGAGATGGTGTGGGAGCAAGTGCCAGAGAGATGAGTGGGGCAGAGAAGGAAAAAGAGGCTGTTTCAAATGGTTCCTGGCAAAGAAGGGAGAGCTGGCAGATTGGTAACACTTAAAGAAATTATTTAATTTCTTTATGACAAATGACAAATTTCAGCCTCTGTATTCATTCAGAACTGCAGCAAGAGGCAAAAGTTGTTATCCTTTATAAAAGGAATTGAGCAAAGAGAGGAAAAATCAATTTCATGATAGTTTGTTTCTTCTCAAGTAAAGGAATGTTATCTTTTGTGCAGGAGGAGATGAGACAAATAAAGCAGATCAAACAGTTCATTCTGAAAAGACTACTGCTTCCAGCACTGATTTTTCGCAAGCTGATGCACGTCATCTTCAGGAGTTTCCAAAATGTGATACAGGCTGTGTAGAGACATTGCTTGGCCTTAAGAACATCCTGTTGCCTTCAGAAGATCTGTTTACATTTCTTAAGGTACTTTTGAAGTTGACTAGCTAATACTGGGAATGATTGCCGGATAACTGAGTCTTCTTAGAAGCAAATTTCTTTGAGAATGTCTCTCGTAGAAATTAGGGGATTCTGTCGTTACTAAGCAAAAACCCAAACTGGGACAGTCTCCTACGCGCCTTATAAATACAAAGCCAGGAATATGAGAATTTTATGTAATGACATTTTTGCGTTTTTTAAAAAAAGTGTTCTAATGTATTGATAAGTTTTTCACAATTACTATTTTGCAGCACAAAATCACAACCATGGAGAACTGGAATAGGTTGATTCAGCTTCTCACAGAATTCCAGATGAAGCAAGTGGATTTTATATATAGTAATCTTGAACTTATTCTTCCATTACCAGTGCAAGTTCTTTCAAACCAATCTGAAGCCACTACCTCTGTACTTGAAAGGACTACCACAGTTTCTTCAAAAAATAGATCTACTAACAATTACTGCTCTGGAAAAAAGTCTAAAAAGACAAAGAACCGGAGAAGGCTTGATATATTGGATGACAGTGACTTATTTGATACTGGACTGAACTATTCAGCTGAATTCATAACTTTGCCATCAGATAGTCCTACCTCATGTCCTGAAGTGAATAAAGAGGAACCAGAATTGTTGATGAATAAAGAGAAAGAAATTCAAACTAAAACCTCAGGAAATGAGGAAAGTTCTGCTCTTGCCTTTCAGTGTCTGAATTCACTGGCTGAATTTGTGGAGAACATGTCGTTCTTGGATTGCTGTGTAAACACTAACACCAAGGAATCACTGGAGTTTCCTAAAGAGGAAGGATTTAATTGGACAAATGGCAAAATTAAAAATGGCCTTTGTGACGAATTCAGTATAGAAAGTACTGATTGGTGGAGTTCACAGAGCTGTAGTGAAATAAAGGCAGCTATTGAAGCTCTCAGTTTTAACAAATGTTCTGTTAGTATTTCACAAAACTTGGAATCCTCTTCAAGTGCCAGTAGAACCCCTGAAAGTGATCAGCTGGAGGGACTGACTCTGCATATTTCGAACACGAGAAACTGTGTGTCCTTCAGTCAGTCGGCTGATTCAAGGTAAGATTTTGCTGATATGTCTGGAATATAATGTACTTGTTGAGAAAAGCGTTTCAGAGAGTGTAAGACTTTTTCCAAGACTATATGTGTGCGTTCACACCAACACGAGCACTGTCAGTATGTCCAAAACACTGGCATCTGTGGTTTGATTTGCTTGTATGAGCCTAAATTAACTGCTTGGCAATCTCTGCAAAAAGTGATTTCTCTTTGAATTGCTTGACTGTGATGTTGTTCAGGAATGATAGACTTCATCTAGTCTATTTACTTTAAAAACAACTAACACCACCACCACCCCCAAAAGAATACTGAAAACCTAAAGGAGTGGCTTTTTCAAGACAGATGGACTGAAATGGATTCTGGAAGTAGTAGAGATACGGATTTTTCATCCAGCATCTGGTCATATTGAGCCCATGTTAAATGCAGAAGTGTTGCTTGATGAGGACCTAACAAAATTCAGAGCAGCTTTATTGCAATATTTTTGGTAGTAAGCAAATGAAGAATAACCTTTAATATATTACAAAAGATGGAAGGATACATTGCTGCTAGCAAGCATGCATATAAAAGATGATTTTTAACATAGAGTTGTCATACTTGAAATGGGCATAATAGGTGAATAAAACCTAATGAAGTGTCTGAATAGGAAAATAGTTTAGACTCTTATTGCTGTAAGTCAGTACCCAGAGGAGCAATGTCCAAATGGATCCATCCAACCTGTGACCAAGTTTGGCCAATATGTATCACAAGTTACACACTGCACCTGAGACTGACATTCTGACACTTTTTATTTTTGAAGACCACAAATGTTTTTGGCTACACTGCCTGGCTGATGTACTAAACCTCACATACGTAATTAGACTGTGAAGTCTTCCCCAGATTAGACACCATAATTAAGCTGAAAGTATTGGCTGAACAAACTGCTGTCCCTCATGCTCCTGGCTGAGTGTTGCTTTGTGGTGCTGCATAAGCAACGCAATCAGAAGTTGCGGGAGTCTAATCCATTGGGATATGGTTTGGGACATCAGTAAATTTAACAGTGGATTTGACCTGAAAAGAACAAAATAAGGACTGCACGTTCTTGAACAAGAAATGATAAAGCTTCATTCTCCATTTTAGCATTCACGAAAAAGCACAGAAGAGGCTGGCAGTCATCAGAACTGTGTTTTCCAGAAGCCCTTTCAGCCTGGGGAATAAGCAAGCCAGCATACTCGAATACCTCCCCACTCTGCGCAGTATCTGTAGGTCTCAGAAGCTTAAAGAGCAAGGGAAGACTAAAAGAAGGTAAGTCTTGGTTTTCCTAAATCTTGCTACCTTTCAGTATACTAGGAGGTTGAGAACTTTAATAAAACATTTTGTCAAATAATTTTG
Source organism: Thinocorus orbignyianus (assembly GCA_013400375.1). Taxonomy (NCBI): domain Eukaryota; kingdom Metazoa; phylum Chordata; class Aves; order Ciconiiformes; family Thinocoridae; genus Thinocorus; species Thinocorus orbignyianus. The sequence goes on from VXBW01007119.1 coordinate 795,430, forward strand.
GACAAGAAAGGTGAGTGTTTGCCTCTGAACCACAAAAGTGTTGCTGCATATTGACAGCAACAAAGATATTGTCTTGACTGACAAAACCAATAACCTTGTCTCCTTATGTCACTTTTCTTTTTATAGGTTCTTGCATTATCTTGAAGGGATTCATCTGGAAATACCCTTGCAAATGATAAACAGTATGTCTTTGGGCTTCCCTTAAAACTGCTAACACCAGCAATGCTTTGTGCCTAATGGTGGTCTGCTCACCACAGTTCAACTTATATATATATATTATTTTTTACCACCTTATTTTATTGTATATTCAGAGCCATTTGTATATTAAATTTCTATAAATATTTAAAATAATGTATATATTTGTTGTCATGATATTGCTGTCCACAACTGAAAAGTGGATTGGTTTGGTGCTTGTCCACTAAGTGCATTTATAGGATGAAATGCACAAACTGATCAATGGGGACTCCTTCAGCCTGTCTTTCTCTGCAGATTGTGTATCACATACCAACAAGTCCTTTTCTAATGAGCAACTGTCACAACTTCAACAGCAAAGTTGCTTTTATTTTTTTCTGAGGAGACTGTTTTATTAAAATAAGGTTGTTTCTTTCTGAATTTGCAGTAAAGTGTTAAGTAACCAGGAATGGGAGGGGACACGAGGATAGAACAAGTCTTCTAAAATAGAGAGGACTGAGAACCAGCTCTTCACAATAATGACTGGGTAACAGAGTCTTTACAAAGCACACTGCCTCAATACACCTCTACCTGTTTACATGGGTTCCATTTCCTTATTTACAGCTGTCAGATCTGCATGTTGATCTCCTAAAAAAGGTAGAGAAATGATTACTGTAGCTCAAGATAGACTCAGAGGTTAGGCGAGATTCTGTAAATAACAATTATTCCAGTGTTAATTTGGCTTTAGTAATATTTAACTACTTCTAGTCTTGTATATTGTGTTCTATTTTTATACTTCATTTTGTATTTGACAAGATTTCAGCCTGATTATTTGTGAATGAATCTGGTTTTATATGACAATAAATTTGGGAGACTTTGCTACAATTCTGAATATTTCTGTTGTATGAAAAGTAAGACTCCTAAAACTTAATGTTTTCAGTCCATAAAAATGACGTTTAAGGTTGTTTCAACTGGAAATGTTTCAACCATGTACTTTTCCACCTTTATATTATAGTTGGACTGTTTCTCTTCCTCAAACTGAGTCAGACTGGTGCCATGCAGTGCTATTCCATTTACCTCAATGTCTCTCTAATAATAAGGAAGGGCATTTTTTAGTACATTCTGTTCTCATTTTGTATCTTTCATGTCTTAAAGATGTTCAGGGATGAGAAATATTTATGAAAACAGTAAGTTATTTTAAGCTTCTGCATTGTAGATAATAATCTTTACAGTTTACTGTTCCACTAGCCCAGAATTATCAACTAAGAATGAAATAAAGTGGTGGCTGTTAAAATCTCAGTGGGTTGTACTGTTGTGTCAGTGACCTGAGCAACTCCTGTACATTTGTGTAAAAATGAATCTTGTTTAAAAAAATTAAATTTTTTTTAAACAACAAAGTAAAAAGATATCTGTTTACTGCTTTATAAAGGCAATCTCAATCAACTGGATTGCAGCAGGATCTGCCTACGGTGGAAACAGGCCTTATAAAGTATTATTTTAGGAAATTCATGGGTAATTTAAAAGACATAAAGTAGAAATCAATGGAAGACAACTCCCCCCCTTTTGACGTCAAGTCTCTGGTTCTAATAATTGCCTTAAGATTTATTTTTTAATAGAATCTCCAGGCTATGGTGTCCAAGCAGTAGTGGAATTCAAGTATTTCACTTGTGAAGACAACTTGGGTGTAATTACCACATAAAAATAGTTTGAATAGAAGACAATCTACTTGTAGTGATTTTTTGGCACTCTGGTAAGCTTGCAATTTTCTTATTTTATGCATCAAGTATGAGCATCTTTTGTATGCCAGAAGAAAGCACGTGTTCCTGGGAGGGATGGGCTGGTCTTGAGGAAAAGAGATCTGGGGCTGGTTTTTATTAACCCAGCAGGAAGTGCTCCACAGGATTCGTTCCAGTTCTACAGAATTCTCCCACCTTTGATTCAAGATGTTTTCCTGCAGGAGTTTGGGCCCTTTTCTTCCAAAAACTGCAACCATCAACTTCAGGCAGCTTGAGAATGACTGACATACCCAGAAAGGAAAAAGGCAAAACTTGTGCCTGTGATCCACCTGAACAAAAGAGTTCAGTGAAACCAGAAGTAAAAAAAACAAACAAAAAACCACCCTGGAGTTTCACAATGACTCTACACCCTATTTAAGCAATAGTTACATTTGTTGGGGGTTTTTTTATTTAAATTATTGTATTATTCTTGTTGAAATCTCAGTCAAGTTTTAAGCTTTCCTTTCTTTTTACTGTCATTCCACTACTACTTTCTAAAATGCAAATGAAGGCGTTATTCTACAATCCTGTGAGTAATACAGACAAAAAGCAGTTAAAGCTTAGGCGTGTTCTTGCAAGTACTCGGGGTATTAGCACTGCTGCTGAGGAGGAGGATGGAAAGATCCATTTACAAGCAGGACTGTCTCAGTCTTTGAAAGCCATGAAGCAGCCAGATGTATCTTGAGGGCTGGGAAGGATGCGTCCCTTACCAGTCACAGGGAAAGAGTGAAGCTCAGCCCCCTGAGTATGGAAAACATACGAAAAATCATGGAGTGGGCTTTTTTTGGGGGTGGGCTTATGGGTTGTCTTGAACAAATGGTCATACAGGTTCTCTTCTATGTTTTACAGGATTTATAAGGACACCACAAAAATTAAGCTGGTAAAAGAGCCTGTAAGAAAATTATCTCTGGGGAAAATGAAATTCATGTTTACATTCTCGTACGCAACAGTTCTTAAAGGTTAAGCACTGAAAAGAGGTTTTATGTAGGTAGGTAGTTGAACAATGCAACTTTTCAGATGTTCTGCTGCTGTTTATTTCATGACTTCACAATATTTAAAAATAAATACAAGGTATAATGCTATTTAGTGCCTCAAATATGGAAAACCATGTCAGTACTTTCAGTTGGTTCTCTACTACTGATTCATCTCTAGTACAGTATTTTGTCATCTGCAAAATAAGTAACTACACTGTGTTTTTACAAGATTATATATAAACTTTTGTAAAGAAGAATCATGTTACAGTGCTCTGTAGTACTGCACGTTAGCCATGCAAATTAAGTTTAGCCTGAAACTACTAAAATGAAAAATATTTGAATACCTCTTAATCTATTTCTGATTTAATTAACCTTCTTGAAAATCTTTCCCTCGACTGAATATTTTTCTCCCTTTTCTTTCCTTAGATACACAAGATTAAGTCACAGTCTTTTTGACCTTGACTTTTTATTGAAAGGGGGATGTTTTCATTAGGCTTTGCACATCCTGAAATGCTCTGTTTTCCCCAGGTTGAGTGATGCTGGAAGGATTTGCCTTGCAGCTCTGTGGGTAGAATGGGACTCACCTGCCCTCCAGGGTACCCAAGCTGTGAGTCACCTCTGGTGAATGGATATTGTTCTGGGACATGCCAGGCTTTTTAACGTTATTTTTTTAGAGACAAACCTGAGGTAGAGTTGAGACAAACCTGTGGGTGAGCCCTCCTCCTGGAAGCAAGACCTTGCGTAATGAATGTCATTGAATCATAGAATGGTCAGAGTTGGAAGGGACCTTAAAGATCATCAAGTTCCAACCCCCCTGCCCTGGGCAGGGACACTTCCCGCCAGACCAGGGTGCTCCAAGCCCCATCCAGCCTGGCCTTGAACCCCTCCAGGGATGGCGCATCCACAGCTTCTCTGGGCAACCTGTTCTAGAGCCTCACCACCCTCACAGTGAAGAATTTCTTCCTAATATCTAATCTAAATCTCCCCTCTTCCAATTTAAAACCATTACCCCTTGTCCTATCGCTACACTCCCTGACAGAGATCCCTCTCCAGCTCTCCTGGAGCTCCCTTCAGATCCTGTAAGGCTGCTCTAAGTTCTCCTCAGAGCCTTCTCTTCTCTGAGCTGAACAGCCCCAGCTCCCTCAGCCTGTCCTCACAGGAGAGGTGCCCCATCCCTCTAATCATCTTTGATGGTTTGGGTTAGAAGGGATCTCAAAGACCATCTAGTTCCAGACCAGTTTCCCCAAAGCCCTGTCCAGCCTGGTGTTGAAGACCTTCAGGGAGAGAGCAACCACAGCTTCTCTGGGCAACCTGGGCTGGTGTCTCACCACTCTCAGCGTGAAGAACTCCTTCCTAATACCTGATCTAAATCTCCCCTCTTTCAGTGTAAAACTATTATCCCTCCTCCTGTCCCTCCAGCCCCTGATGGAGTCCCCTCCACCTTTTCCACAGCAGGAGCTGGCAGCTCCTCAGGGGCGGCCTCTCCTTCCTCCCCTGGGCGCTCCAAAGACTCCCCTCCTCGTGCCGGGCGGCCCCGCCGCGCTGCCCGGCCCTCCGGGACCCGCCTCACACCGCGCCGGGGGCCGGGGCGGGTTCTCCCTCCCCGGGCTGGAGCCGCCGCCAGGAGGCAGCTGAGGGGCGGCCTGGGGCGGGAGGGTAAGGGGGGACAGAACGGGTCGCCCCGCCGCGCCGGGGCCGCGCTCCAGTTCCTCATTTCCCGCCCGGGGCCGAGCTTCCCCGCAGAGCTCCGCGCCCCGGCGCCGGCGATGGACCGCGACCGCAACAAGTCGCTGCTGCTGGAGCTGCAGAGGGCCGCCGGCACCGGCAACGGCCGCTGTGCCGACTGCGGGGAGCCAGGTAAGGCGGGTCCGACCCCCGCCCCGCTCCTCTCGCTTTCCCGGGGCCGCTTTTCTCACAGGGAAGCCGTGTCCCTCGGGGCTGTGCTGTCGCCGGGCTCTTCACTCGGTTCCCGAAAGCGGGGCCCGTCGTCGCCTTTCCCTTCAGGAACCGCAGAGGCGGGAACAGGTGGTTTTCCCCCGGTCCCGCTCCCAGAGGCTGCCCTTCAGGGGCCGCCGGGCTCCGGACGGGGCTCCCCTCAGCCCCGCGGGGCCAGGGGAGGCCGCCGTGGGAGAGGAAGCAGCCGCAGCACCGCAGCAGCTTCCCCGGAGTTATTTATATTCCCCAGGGCCGGAGCGCATCGGGTGGCTGTCTAGCTCTGCGGGGGATATGATGAGGGCCACCAAGATGCTCAGAGGGCTGGAGCACCTCCGCTGTGGGGACAGGCTGAAGGTTGAGGTGGTTCAAAGAAGAGAAGGCTCCAGGGAGACCTTAGAGGAGCCTTCCAGCATCTGAAGGGAGCTACAGAAAAGCTGGAGAGAGACTTTTTATAAGGGCATGTAGTGATAGGATGAGGGCTAGTGGCTTCAAACCGGGAGAGGGGAGATTTAGACTAGATATTAGGAAGAAATTCCTTATTGTGAGGGTGGTGAGGCACTGGAACAGGTTGCCCAGAGGAGCTGTGGCTGCCCCATCCCTGGAGGTGTCAAGACCAGGCTGGAGAGGGCTTGGAGCAAGCTGGTCTGGTGGGAGGTGTCCCTGCCCAGGGCAGGGGGTTGGAACTAGGTGATCTTTAAGGTCCTTTCCAACCTAAACCATTCTATGATAATGTCTCTGCACTGGGGTTGGCTCAGAGAAAGGCACTAAAGAGCCCGCTGGAAAGCCTGCTCTTATTTGAGGTGGGAGTCATGCTCACCAAACCAAGCCGTCAGTCGGTAGCCTACAGCAGCTGGAAGAATATGACAAGTAGCTTCTGTTTGCTGTGATAAGGGGGAAACACAGGGTGACATGGTGACAGTGGTGCTCTAAGGAAATGGTCGTGCCAGAGCACTCGGAATGCCTTAAGCATCCGTCAAGCTGCTTCAGGGGATGCAGCAGCAGGCAAGAGCAGGAGCTTTCGAGGGCAGTGGACTTGAGTCCTCGCTCTGGGTGGTTGTACTCCCTTGGACTCTTAGTAGTGCTCACTGTCTGCAACTTCCTTCCACTGTTCATTCAGCAACAGCTTTGTTCCATGCACAACTAATAATTAGCTGAGCTTTTACATTGCCACTTGGCTGCCTCCACAATCACATTAATTTTTAAACAAGTCGTTGGTGAAAGAGCCTACAAAGGCAGGGGCCACACTTTTCATTGGGGAAAGCAGGTGCTATTCCTCTGAATACAGCAAAGAGACAGCCATAAACAGTGGGGAGGGCTTTGATGTATTATGTGTGAAGCCTGAGCTGTACATCAGATGTGCTTTTTTTGCCCTTGCCAGTGGCTGTACTTTTTCCCATGCACCACTTCATTTTTTATGTTTGTATCTAGATCCAGAGTGGGCTTCTTACAAACTCGGAATATTCATTTGTTTAAATTGCTCTGGAATCCACCGCAATCTTCCTCAGATCAGCAGGGTCAAATCACTTCGGCTTGACTTCTGGGAGAACGATCTTATAGAGGTACGGAGTAGCCAGCAGTAATTCACTTGCTTTTCTCCACATCTCATCGTAACCTCCTCTGCCTCGGGATTCTTATGTGGTCCACCACGGACAGAGGAACAAAGCCACAGAGAACCAACTTAATCCATGGGTAACTTTAGGGGGTTTTTATGACCTACTTAATCAAAATTACATTGATAAATGACTGTGTTTCTAACAGCTCTTAGTGTATTTTTTTTATAGCACACAGTAACTCCTCAGTGTGGTTTAGAAGCCCGCAGATATTTCCAGATAGTATGTTCTATTTGGTAATCAACGCATTCCTTAAATATTTGCTCAGCCTCTCATCTTTCAATTGGATTGCGTTAATAATATAATCACAGTTAACATCTAGGAGGAGGTGAAGGTATAGGGAGATCATAAGTAATTTTTTTCCTTGTTTTCCTGTGTTCTTTTAATCTACAACCACAATCTTGTGTTCCTTCCCACCTGGATCAGAACTGTAAATACAGAAAAAGGCTGAGCCACCTCAGAAGTGCAAGCGATGGCGCGGAAGGGGATTTGTAGGCAGATGTAGGGGCACACTGCGAGTATGTCAGGACTGAACAAAAAGTTCAGTGCTCCCTTTGATACGAGTTTCACTTTATGTTCACGACATGGAATTGATGTTGTAGTTGCACACCTAATTGCAGCTTCTTTTGTATTTCAGTATATGAAGAAGCACGGGAATCTCTGTGCCAAAGCTATATACGAAGCGAAAGTCCCTCCCTACTATTACATCCCCCAGTCCTGTGATTGCTTGTAAGTTGCTGGTGTGTTCACTGCTGCAGGCCTTTACAGCTATTGAACTGCTGCTTCCCTCTACAGGTCTCTCTGGTTGTATGGTGAAAATAGATTAGAGGCAGATCAGCTTTATCCATGTTTTCCTCTTTCAGGGTTTTAAAAGAGCAATGGATTAGAGCTAAATATGAGCGTGAGGAATTTGTTGCCACCCGAATCTGCCAAGATCCTTGTTCTGCAGGTAAAGTTAGGGTTGTCAGGGAAAAGGTGTTAGCCTTAAGGCCAACGGCACAGTGTTCTGTTTGCAGCTTTGAAGGTATTTAAGGTTGGTTTGTCGTATTTGAACTGTTGGATGTGCAGGCCTTGCTTTGAGTCTGACTTTGAGAACCTCCAAAGAAAAGGCGCTTTGACAAGTGCAAGGGTGTATTCAGATCTTACACTTCTCTAGTTCTCCACTGAATTTTTCACATGAGAGAAAAATTCTCAGCTGGAGAAGAGACTTGAAGCTCTGTGCCATATCACCCTTCTCTGATGCTTACCTTGGTCCAATCTGCAGGTACCCGTGAGGGATTCCTCTGGAAGCGTGGGCGGGAAAGCAGGCAGTTCCAGAAGAGGCGATTTCTTCTGTCAGCCAGGGAAGGGGTGATGAAGTACTACACCAAAGAAGTGAGTTCCTCAGCCAAAGTTGACCGTAGGTAGCTGGTCAACATCATCCTCAAACTCTGCTCTTCACCAGCAAAATCCAGCATCAATACCCTGTGTTTGCAGCAGCCCAGATGTTTCCCCATTAACACATGTGATATCTTAGGCAATTGCTCTTTTGGATTTAGCCCTTTTCCGCATCCATTATTTTCACCCTGCAGCCCCTTTTTGTTTAGTGAACAAAGGAAATGGATACTAGCAGTTGAATAGGAAGATGAAGAAGAGATCTGTTAGCAGCTGTTACCCTTTATATTATCAAAATATTCTCTTATCAGCTGCTGCAGCATCATTGTCAACAAGTCTCGCTCCTGGGGGAGAATGCAGCGAACTGTTCTCCGGCTAGGATGCTGGAGATAGAACCCATCCCTTTCAAGTCAGACACATCCCTCTCAAAGAGTGACCCAGCATTTGTCAAGGAAAGGGAGTCACTTCTTGTAAGTGATTATATGTAGCATGTAATTAAGGCTTTATATTTCAGGTATATGCAATATTCAGATATTTTAGGATGTCTGCTTTTTATTCAGTAGGAATCTAATTCTAGTAAAGCTGATCTCTCCTCCATTACCTTCCTGAGAGCACTTTAATACAGTGATGCTTTTCCTTTCACAGTCCAAAGGTCCAAAAGCCATTATCAGCATTGAGGATCTGAATGCAATGTTCCAGACAGAGAAAATCCAACACGCTCATGGGCTGCAGATCACATACAACACAGACGGTCAAACAAGGAACCTTTTTGTCTATCATGAAAATGGAAAGGTGAATACCACAGAGATATTGGAATAAGCAAGGTGTTTAGATGTTGAATCTATGTTTTGGAAGAGATACCCTGTTTCTGCAGGCTCTGGTTTTATTTGAAGTCATTATAACTTGTAGAATATAGAAAGTTGCAGAATTTGACACTAATTAAACTATGACATCTTGCTTCTGTTCTGTTGGGGTTTATATTCAACTTCACACCCTGAATAGTTTTAGGCTTTCAGCGGGGCACATCCATAATTCTCCGTAAGGTAACTGTCTAGTGATTTTATACAATTCTGTTGTTATATTCTTTGAAGCCTTCTTAACATGTTTAGAAAATATTGTTGCTCTGGTTGTTCTGCATTATTTGCAAGCAACCAATGATAATTTGAAGAAGTATGTCTACAGGTTTTGTTAAATTTCTGTTTCTTCCACTGCCATAGGTTTTGGGTCTTTCCAGGTACAAAGGTTTGTACACAGTCCCTAACTGAATCACCCAGTCTGTACACAGACTTGGGTGCCTGTCTGTGCTGAGAATGTCTGGGACCTCCCTGGAGGGGAATTTTTAAATTATTTTGAAGGTTCAGTGTTTTTTGTTTATCTGGGCAAGTCACTGACTCTCTTTGCCCCTTGGGGAGAAAGCACATTTTTGCAAAGAGCTCACAAGGAAGGAGAAAAGCATTTTGGAGAGGCAGCAGTCTTACTCCCTCTTGTTATTTTTTTCTTTATATTTGTGTTTGCTGTTTTTCCCAGGAGATCGTTGACTGGTTCAATGCCATTCGAGCAGCACGTTACCATTACCTCAGAACATCCTTCCCAGCTGTCCCTGAGCCTGAGGTGAGAACTGAACAGGGCTTGAAGCAACCTGTGCAAATATAGCATGGGAAAATATTTTCTCACTTATTCTGCCAGAGCTGGATGCTCAAACAACAGCATATGGGTCTTTGGAATGGACAGAAGAGGTAGGAGGAAAGGCCATACTGGATAACACGCAGAAAAGTTGTCAACATTTAAGGCCAAAAGATTTCCCTTTGGTCCTTTTAAACTGTTATCTTTCAAAAATCGTATGTTCCTTCTTATTTCAGACTTCCCCTTAATGAGCAGCCAAAAAAAAAAAAACAGCTCAGGCCTCAAAAGCCAAAATTGGTGGTGATTAGCTTTGACAGAAGCAGAACAGGAAAGCAAACTTGAATGAGACACTGGTTTTTGTGTGTGTTTGTGTTCTCCTAGCTCATACCCAGGATCACAAGAAATTATGTCAAAGAAGGATATATGGAGAAAACAGGACCAAAAGTAAGTGCGTACTTGGCAGTACACAAAAAGGGTTATTCTGGATGAAGAATATTTGCTAATTCTATTATGTTTACTACTAAACAATTTGTTGAGTGACTCTATGCTTCCTGGGTTGGTAACAGACACTGTATTCAAGCCTCTTGTATTCTTTGGGTTCATGTTTTATTTTGTGTGGAAAGAAAGACTGGGAAGAAGAATCCTCCTTGAAGAGTAGGTAGGAGGGATTAGCTGGCTGTGGACAAGCTAAGTCCTGGTATGCAACACTGAAGGGGTTCCTGTATCTGCTAACTGCAGCTTACAACTGCAGCTCCTCTAGAACAGAAAATCACATGCTGGTTCCCCTACTTCCCTGTTTCTCTTAAAGTCAGTAGCACACAAGTTGCATGTGCTTACAGCAGCAAAGTATGACTGGGCAAAGTGTCTGCAATGAAGCCTATGGCGTGGTTTGGTTTTTGGGAAAGTGTTTGGGCCACTACAATTACAAGTTATGGGGATGAATTACACTGACCTCAAGCTCTCAGTCATTTAAGCAGTCTGGGGATCTGCCTTGAACAGGCCAAACTCCCCTTTGGGACTTTGGTCTTTAAAGAACTTCTACCATCTCCTTGCAGCAGAAGGAGGCCTTTAAGGAGCGCTGGTTCTGCCTGGATTCTCAAGAAAGGAACCTGCTCTACTTTAAAAATCCATTGGTAAGAAGAGCATCCTTTGCTATTCCATAAGCCCCTTCCTGACACTGGGTGGGGAGGAAGGGTCTGTTCTCATCCAGCTCTTCCAGTGGCTGCACAAGACTGGACCAGACTCGGTCTCAAGAGCTCATCTCCCTTGCAAATGAATATCCTTGAAGCTGAGCTGATTGGGATTCTGGCCCTTACAGTGGCTGTGAAGATGATTCAGGTCTTTTAAAAGTAGCTGCTCCTGCCGGTAGTGTTTAAAGCCCACAGCCTGTAGGGTTTATGGTCTCTTCTTGCCTGGTTGCCATTGTGCCTGTGGCCTTGGGCAAGATGAGCAACATGCCAATAACAGACGCTTGACAGCCCCAGGATCCTGCTTCCTAGCACTGCTCTAACTGTGGGAATATCTTTCCTTGCTCCTTCTGAACACACACCAACCAGCTCAGTACCAGTGAGTCCCTACCTCCTCTTTCTGGGAACACCCATGAGTGTAAAAAACCCCAGTGTTTCCTGCTGCCTGTCAGCAAGTCAGTGTCCCCTTCACACATCCCCACTTCCCACTCCATGTCAAAGGGTAGAACAGTGTCTGCTGGAGCTGTGAGTCCGCTGGCTAATGGCTGTCTTCTGCTTCCTTCTTTCTAGGACGCATTTGCACAGGGCCAGGTTTTTATTGGAAGGAAGGACGAGGGATACGAGGTACGAGCTGGCTTGCCCCAGGGAGTCCGGGTGAAGAAGAGGAAACCAGCGATCACTGTGGTCACGCCAATGAGACAGTTTGTGTTTATATGTGAGAACGACCGGGAGCAGTGGGAGTGGATGAACGCCTTAAACGGAGTCATTGCCCAACCTTTGACCAGTTCAGGCTAACGCTGAGTTGTGATAAACTGCACTAGTTGGGCTCTGTTCAGCACCGTTCTGTGGCCTCCTCCTGTTGGCAAGGATGGTGCTCGAGGCCCTGTAGTGACTTGAAGCGCAAAGGGTTTCTTCCTTCGACAGCCGCAGGCACAGGAATGGGGGCAACAGAGAAATGAGTAGGAGGGAGTGCAGATATTCACAAATTATCTGTGCCCCCAGGGAACTTTGTTTGAAGTGCCTTCTCTCTCCTGCTTTTCTCTGCTTTTGAGCAGAGGAGCCCTTCCCAGCCTGATGTAGGGATGAATCCATCCAGTGTTGTCTTACCAAAGTCAGTGGAGAAAGCGTGACCCTAGAAGGCTTGGTATGCATTTCCTTGAGGACTTTTGTGGGTGCTGTTAGATCAGATCCTCCTTTTCTTGTTTTGGTCTGATGTCAGGACTCCTGTATATTCTGAAGGATGTACCTGACAACCCAGCCGGTGGCATGTGTTCTGCCAGTGAACGGGGTCATCTGTTACATGAGTACATAGGGAGAGTGACTGACAAGCAAAATCTGTTGGGAAGATACAGGGTGTCCTGTTGGAGAGATCTAAGATACAAACTCATGCTGGAGTCACTGGATGCTCTTCTTAGGGAGGAGCAGAGTCAGGCAACTGCACTCCACCTGGCTGTAGCTCCTGTCCAGCTGGGGACATGGTGGTTTTCAACAGAGTGTGTTTAATGTCTTTTACAGTGTTATATTTCTGGCACAGTAAAAAATAAAAGTCTAGTTTGAATTGTGGAGGAATTAATTGTGTAAGGGAATTGCTATAGTTACAAACACTCCAGGCTCCTTGCTTTCAGCAGTCTCTGCTGTTTGACTTTTATGAATGGCAAATCCAATATATGAAGACCAAATTTTTCCAAAGCAAGCCCACATGGTGCCCCAGCAGACACATCATGAGTACAGGATAAAGAGATGCTGATCTATCTCACCTCCTGAAAAACAGCTGAAGCTTAATGAGCATGATTAGTCTGAGCATTGCAAGGCAGAAAGTAGTTTTTAAAGTGTTCTCTTCGGTGACTTGCTTCAAGACACGGAGTGAATGAGGACCAGCACTGGCAGTGGAGGGTGGTGCCTCCTGATCAGGTCCCACTCACATCCCTTCTGGGCAGGAATTGGTGCAGATTTACATTGAATGATCCAGCGCAATGAGTATTTTTCTTCTCTTGAGACCAGGCCTGAGATTTGGCTCTATCAAGCAGCCAGTCATCCTGTTCTTTTATTTCCAGATAGCCTTAGTTTGCAAATCAAGAGGAAGTCTTGCAGACTAAGTTTCTGCTGAGGCTTCCACCTTTTGCTGGCAGTTGCCAGCCAGTCTGAGAGAGCTGGAATAGTTCTCCTCTTGTGCAGAAATGAGGAAGTGCCAATACTTGCGGGGATTAGCAAAACTAATTCTTCCACCCCAATACTGCAGAAGAATTGTTCATGTTGGATCATCATTCTGCCTCTTCCGGCCAGCTCATCACCACCCAGCTCTGAGCATCCTGCAGCAGTTTTGTTGCTGATGTGCTCCCATGAACTTCACCATCCTCCCACTCTCCCCACACAACCTGATTCATTCTAGCTCAGGTGGGGGTTTAGCAAATTTTGGTAACAACCTAATCCTACAGCCCTTGAAATCGATAGCTAAGCACCTTCTGATTTGTATAAGGAATGCCAGGCTTTGTGTGGTTTTGGCATATGTTAATTGTTATTTTGAGATGAGATGAATAACCCAAGATGACCTCAGAAGAGATGAGTCTGTCCCATAGCCTGATCTTCCCAGGGCCAGGGCTCTGCTTCCGGGGATGGGTCAGGGGACCAGCCTCATCAGCAGCTCTGTCGTGACTCCTTACAAATACGGGAAATTCCCTCTGAAAATGAAATCGTGCAGCGAGCAGCAACTTCTTTGGCCAGTCAGTAAAAGTCAAGGCCAGGTCACGGCGAGCTCCTCCTCCCAGCTCGTTTCTCCAACCAGTTCCCGGCCCAAGTTCGCCGGCGGAGGCAGAGCCGGGCCAGGAGCTGGGCTTTCTGCAGGGTCGGGAGCGGAGCTGCCCAGGCCCCGACGCTTTCCCGGCTCCGGCGGGAGGATGCGCCCGGAGGAAACGAAACTGGGCCTCCCTCCCCGCTCCGCCCCGGGCCGCTGTCAGCCTGGAGCGGCTGCTGGGCACCGTGGAGCTGACGTGCTCCATCTGCCTGAAGTTCTTCAGNACCAGGGGAGGAGGTACGGGGGGTAGGGCTGGCGGCACGGCCCGGGGCTCCTCCCCGCCGCTCCCCCGGCACCGCTCCTGCTGTGCTCCACCGGGATCACGGACACGGGACGTGGCTGGGATGGAGTGAACTTGATGTTTCTCTTTGCCGCCGTTAGTACTGCGGTAGTATTGGCATTGGCTTAACCATCTCCTGGATGTCACAGAATCATAGAATGGTCAGAGTTGGAAGTTCCAGCCCCCCTGCCCTGGGCAGGGACACCTCTCACTAGAGTAGGTTGCTCAAAGCCCCATCCAGTCTGGCCTTAAACACTTCCAGGGATGGGGCATCAACAACTTCCATGGGCAACCTGTTCC
>VXBW01007121.1:5635-34184 GCA_013400375.1 Thinocorus orbignyianus
GTAGGGGGGGTGGTTAGGGTGTGCGTGGGGCTGGATGCACCCCCCACCCACCACCCAGGAGTGGGATGGAGGGGGTGGGATGGCAGAGATGCCCAGTGTTTGCCCACGCCACGTCCCCCCCCCTCCCCTCCTGCCTGCACCAGATCCACAGCAGAAAACGGGGGGGGGGGGGGGGGAGAATAATTAAGGAAAAAAAATAATAAAAAATAAAAAAAGAGAGGCTGTGGCCCACATGGCAGGGGCTTCTCCCGCCTCCTGCCTGCATCCCAGCCCTGCCTGCACCCCGGGCAGGAGCCTCCCAGGGGCCGGGGGGTCGTGCCCGTCGTGGGGTCGCCNCGAGGGGAGGGAGCGGAGGGAGGAGGGACAATAGGTTATTGTGCTCTTATCTCTGGAGACCTGAGGTTGGGTGGGGGTTTGGATTGCGAATCTCAAACCAGTGCAGCCTGTTTTTGCCCCGTCGGTTGGGGACCCAGCGAATTGGGGTGGAGGTGAGTGCTCAGAGGTACCCACGGGGGTGCCCAGAGCTGTCCCAGAGGGGTTGGGGGGCACCTTTCTGTGCCCCTACCCCGAGTGGGCACCATGCTTCTGCTCGGGCAGGCAGGGTTTGCGCCTCTGCCTGGCTCCCAGACAGTGCCCTCAATCTTTCGCTTCCCTGAGCACTGAAACGCACCGAAATTATTTAATCATGAGCAAAAGAAGCTGACGCCCCCGCTCTCCACCAGCCCCACCCCGCAGCAACGTGGGGTTCCCATCTTGGCTCCACCGCTGGCTGTCCCCTGGGGTCACCCTCCCTGGGAAATGCCACCTGTCCCCTCGGGAGGCAGTGGGGTCCGGGGTGGCTTGCAAGTGCCCCTCCAGCCCTGGGTGGCAAAGGGCTGTCCTAGGATGAACAGAGAGAGCTGGGTAGTCTTGGGGGTGTCCCAAAAGCTACGTGCCCTATGATTCCCCAAAGTGGTTGACTGGGATATGTGGGTTTTCCATGCCATGCCAAGGGGGTGCCCATGCTGGGATGGTGTAAGCGGGGCTGGGAAACACCCAGTTGATCAAGGCAGAGCTTCCCCATCCCTCCTGCTTCCCTGTGGGGTGCAGGTGCCATCCCCATCCCACCCTTACTGGTGGTGGGTGCTGCCCCTCATGCAAGGGGGACACACACACACAGGGGGGGACCCTCTGCAAAGCCTTGGCTCCTTCCCCGCAGGAGAGGAGCTGGCTGGCACTGGGGGAGGTGGTGCAAGCGCTGCAGGTAGAGGCTTGAGAGGGTGAAGAAGGGTGTTGCTGGATGGTTGTGGGTTGTCGGTTGGTTGTTTTTTTTTTCCGTTGAGATGGTGACGGAGGGAATTCCCTGCTCTGCTGCCTCTGGTGTGCCCTGGGTTGGGCTCTCGCAGCGCTCTGCCTGCGCAGGATGATCTCTTGCCGTGTGTCGCTGCCGGCTGGAGCATCACGCAACCTTGTGTCTGAGAAGCTGAGACCCCCCCAAAAAAGCTGGTACCCACCGTGCTGGAGCCCCCCGGGCAGGGAGGGGTGAGCCCTAGGGTGGCACAGGTCCTTGTGCAGGGTGAGTAAGAGCAGGGAGGGAACTGCTGCTCTTCTCCGCTATTGTTTTGCAGCAGAAAGCGCCGGGGTGGAGCTGTGCCTGGAGTTCCCCCTCTTCCTCAAGGCCTTCCCCGGGAGATGAGCCTTCTCCTTCCCCATCTGCACCTCGCAAGGGCTGTGCGTGCTCTTCACGCTCCCTGCTCCTCTCTTGGATAGATTTTTCTCCCTTTTTTCTGCCCTGTGCTGGGCCACAAGCAGAGCTTGCCCACGGTGGTCACACATGCCTGTTGCAGCAGTGCTGGAAGGAGCCCACGGGGGGGATTTTGGGGGGTATGTGAGGAACCTGGAGCTGAGCTGCAGCAGTGATCTGCTGCCGGTGGTGCCTCTTTGCTTCTGCTCCCCAAATCTGCTGTTCACCGCGGGGAAGGGTTGGCCTCTGCTCTGCCTTCCTCCTCGCCCGGGGCCCCTCCCTGCTGGGGAACGCTGCACCACGCTTGGCAAATCACTGCTGCTCTCTGGGGCACTGGAGGAAAAGAAAACCTGGGTTAAACCGCCTCCCAGAGAGGCTTGGGGGGACACATGGCTTTGCTCCAGGTGCTGCTGTGCCAGAGATGTGCTGGCTGTGGCAGGGACCAGGCTGGGGGAGCAGGGGAGCAGGGAGGGATGCGGTGATGCTCGGTGTGACCATGGCAATGGGATGCAGATCCTTAGATGGGGAGGTGGTTGCTGTAGCACAAAGAGATGTCGCCTCCTTTGGTGCTTCCCAACTCCTGTGTCTTTCTGGGGACTTCTGGAAGTGAATCTGGGCAGGGTGAGGGGTGATGGATGGTGCCACTTGCCTGCCTGGAGCCCTGCTGGGTGGGATGGATGGAGGCAGCGATGGTGTTTGTCGTACAGGTGGAGAACTGGTGTGTGGAGGAAGAAATGAATCAGTCTGGGTGAGCTGGGAGTTTGAATCCATCCCTCTCACCCTCGTGCTGTGTCCGGGAGGGAATAAGGACCCGTTCTGTGGTGCTGGTGATGGAGATGCTCTTGAGGGAAGCAGCTCTAAGTGGGCGAGGGTGATATGGCCATCATCTCCCCAGCCTCCCTGCTCTCAAAATCAGTGTATGCAAAGGTCTCTTGTGACAAGCAGGAGAGGGACAGGTGGGTGATGGCACCCTGACCCAGTGGCGTCCAACCGGCTCCTCACCGGGTTTCCCAGTGACACTGGGATGGGGGACTGTGTTTTGGGGTGTGGGTCCAGCCTTGGTGTCCCTCGTTGTGGCCAGCTGTGGGAGCCACGTTCCCTGCCATCTCCTGCCCGTGCATTCTGAGCCCGAACTAATGAAACATCTGACTTTGATGTTTTAATTAGTTGCTTTTGGCTTTAATGCAGAGGGATAATAGAGTTTCCATGGACTTATAAAACCTGCCCCTCTATTTGTTCATTAGAAAAAGGAAAAGGAGAAAGGAAAGGAAAAAAAAAAGGGCAAGCTAACCCTGGATAGAGAAAGGAAGAAAACAAATGCTTGAGACATGTGGAGCACATGACAACCCGCTGGTGTGTCACCCACCTGGATGGTGACTCTTTTAAAGCACTAATTAAGCAACTTAGATCCTCGGAAGAGCTCTCTGTGAGTAACAGATGAGGTTGGTGTCCTCCTGCGTTTGTGAGCTTCTGGGAGGGGTCTGGGGTTTAAACGTAGGAATGCTGAGGAGCAGTGATGTGCCCGTGGCGGGGGTCAGGAATTGGGGCTGTGGGGTCTGGGCCAGGAGCTGGTGCCACTCTCGCAAGTGTGAACATGCCACTTGCTGTCCTGGCAGATGGAGAGGGATGTGGGGACCTTGGTGTGGGCTGGAGGTGGGTGCTGAGTGCTCCTGTGCTTCTGCATTGTGGCATCCAGTCCTAAACGCCGTATGGACTGGGATGGGGGGGCAAACTGGGAAGGGGGGGCACTGTGCAGCTGTACCACCCGCTCTGCATATGGTCCTCAGCCAAAATCCTGCGGCTCACTGGCTCCAGAGCAAGGGAAGGGGCATGGGAAGGATCATCCCGTCGGGCAGTGCCAAGGGCTGGCTCAGGAGAGCTCAAAAATCTCAGCAAACCCTTCCCTTCCCGCAGCATGAGGTCCCTTGGTGAGCCCATGGGGACACACTGGTCCCCTGTCCCCCCACTGTGGGCACTTGAGCTGGGACACGCTGGGGTCGCCAGCGTGGGGAATCCTCGCCAGGGTGGCAGAAGCCAAGTGGAAGGCTTGGCCAGTTGTCCATGTTTTATGCTGACGGGGGAAACTTTTCCTTCTCGGCTTCTATGGCAGGGATGAGTCGGCAGCTGGGCTGAGCCGAGGCACCCGCAGCCAGAAGGAGTTGAGCGTTGCTGGGGCTGTCGGGGACGAGTCTCCTTTCCCCAGTTTGTTTATTTTATGCAGTATTGCTGTATTTTTATATTTTTTTCCCCTGTTAAAGCAGCCGGGGCTGTGGGAGCAGCGAGCTGTTGGTGTGTCTGGGCAGAGAGCAGCGCGTAGGAGTCCCTACCCGGAAGAATTTGTCCGGCGGGGACGGGGAGGGAGGAATCCGATCCCTCCTTTTTCCCAGGCTGGGATCCCAGCGCGCTTCGCTTCCCGTGGCCCCCGGCTGGTTCCTGAGCCCTCCCGCCTGAGTCTGGCCTCCTGCTCCCCCCTGGCTGGCAGAGAAGGAGGAGGGGGACACCATGGCGCCACCGATCCTGCGACTTCTCCACCGCCGTGGCCGCTGACATCTCCTCTTTGTCTCAGGCACAGAAAGGTCAGCCCTGCCCAACTCCCTGCCGTCCGTTAAGGAGCTGTAAATAAGCTGGATCCATCTGCCGTGGGGCCACAGCGACCACCAGCATCCTCCTCCTCCCTGGGCAGAGGAAGGATTGGTGCCCGGGGAGGGATGGGGCTGGCCAGTGATGCCAGCCAGGGGCCACATCCAGTGCTGTGGAGCATGGGGGGTGGTGGGGTGGGCTGAGGCCTGAGGAACTCGCTGCGGCAGTGGTGGGCAGTGAAAGCAGCGTGGCTGGTGCCAAGGGCAAGGGCTGCTTGAGGGCTCCTGGCTAAAAATAAGCCCTCAGGGTGCTGCCTCTGCTCCCACCGGGGGGGCAGAGGGTGGGTGGGGGGCTGTAGGGCACCAGGGGGGAGCCCAGCCCTGTGCTGCGGTGACAGGACCCGTCTGGGACGTGACGTGACGTGACCTTTGCTCTTTGAGTATCGGATCCAGTGATGGGATTTTCAGGTCCGGGCTCAGATTTCGGACAGAAGGTGTCTGATTTTCAACCCCCGGTTTCCCAAGATGCTAATTAAGGACCCTGCTGCGGCAGCTAGAGCTTTACTGTCCCTTCTCCACCCCTTGCTTGCCCGGGAGGTGCCCATGACCCCGGCCAGCCCCACCGCGTGCCCTCTGCTCTTCCTGCCCTTTGTTTCTGCTGGGAAATGCCGATGCTTTGTCTCTCCCAGATTCAGCCCTCCCAGAGACTTCGTGGCACACCATCGCCTCTCTTCCCACCTTCTCAGCAGCTTCTTAAGAGTAACCCCGGGTTGCTGGAGCGCTTGGCAGTTCTCAGGCTGCATGGATGCTTTTTAACCAGAGATGGGCAAAGATAATTTCTCGCTCGTGCCGTCTCACAGGGACATGAGGATGAACGAGAAGATGTCTCAGTTCTTGAGCATCTTCCCACTTCATCTCCTTTCTGCCACCCACCCCCACTGCTTTCTCGTGGGCTGAGTCCCCCAGGGGTAGGAAGGATGGCTCTGGGCACGATTTTCTGGTTGTGAAGTTGAGGGCAAAGCTACTTTCTCACTCGTGCCATCTCACTGGGACATGAGGACCAGCGAGAAGATGTCTCGGTCTTGACCATCTTCCCATTTCATCCCCTTTCTGCCAGCCTCCTCCACTGCTTTCTCATGAGCTGAACTAGGGTAGGAAGGATGGCTGTGGGCATGATTTACTTGTTGTGAAGTTGAGGGCAGGGGGTTTGCTTTTCTCCCGGATCAGTGTGGCACCTGTACAGCCTGGCTGCTGGTCCCAGTGAGCCGGGAGAGCCGTCTCGGCGCTGGCTGTGCACACAAACCCCGCCGTGACACATCGCTGCAGCTGTGCTGAGCTTCCCCAAGGGCTGCCCGCTCCGGGGTTGGGCTTTCTGGCGGCGCCAGGCTCTCCTGTGGGCACGTGGCTGTGCCGGGAACATGGATCTGCCATAGCCTCCGTCATGGGGACAGCCTGGGGGGTGACCCGGGCTGGGAGGGAGCTCGTGCTCCAGCGTGAACCCGAGTTAAATATTATTCCTGCCTCCAGAGCAGGGAGGGGGATGATGGAGAGGGACTCCAGGAAAAAGGGACTGCAGGGAAAAGGCTGGATTTGTGGCTTGGTGATGTTGATGGTGGGTAAAGCCATGCTGGAGATGCTGGTGGGACAGGCACCCAGGCTTGAATTGTACCTCGGGAGGGTCATATCGCTTGTGACAGCCTTGCTGCTGGAGAATAGCAGGAAAACTGTAAAAAAACACCCCGCCTCTACGCATTACTCAGTGCAGGGAATGCATCCCGAGGCCTGGGGACGCCAGGGGTGAGTGAATCAGCCACAGGGAACTGGGAGCAGAAACTTGGCTGGGCTGTGGAGAAGCTGAAAGCCACAGCAGATCTTTTCCTGGGTGTCCCGGTGCAGACGTGGCCGTGAGTCACTGCATCCTGCTTGGGGAAAGTTGTTTTTTGGGAGGGGAGAGCCCAAAACTTGCGTGGGAGCCGTGGTGCAGGGTGCTGGTGGGTCTCCCTGTGGGTTCAGGGCTGTGTTCATCACCCAGGGATGTGTATGGAGCTGGGGTAGGGGATGGGACCCTTCCTGTAGCCAGAAACCCCTGTGTTTCCAGAGCTCGAGCTCTGGAAGTGTGAAGCTCCTCAGCCTGCATTTTCCAGTGTGACTAGTGGTGGCTATTTTTAGTTGTCCAAATTAAGCTCGCCTAAATGATGTCTTTTGAGGTTTATTTGAGGGAGGAGGCCTGAAGTGGTGTTATTTCCCAAGTGACGAGTTGCTCTTAGATCTGACCCCGAATGGACTGTCTAAAAAAGAAAGGAAGGACCAAACCAGCTGCCTGTGTTTGGGCAGCGTTTCCTCCCGGGAGAGCTGCGAGGCACCTGGGGGGTGTTTCCCAAGCGAGCAGGAGATCTCCTGGGGGTGGGGAGGAAAAAAACAAACACCAAAATCCAAACCAATCCAGCTATATAACCTCATCCCGCTACCTGTTTCGGCATCCCTGAGGATACGCTGTGCCCCTGGGAGCTGGCCTTGCAAGCACCCGGCTGCTCTGTGGAGTATTAAACCCGCGGGCTGCTCTTTCCCAGGGGTGGCTTGAATTACTCGGCAGGTGCTGGGTGCCAAAGGCAGCCCATCGGGGCTCCCCGGGAAGGGATGGCTGCTTTGCTGGCTGGGGAAAGGCTGGAGCCACGGGTTGGGGTGCTCTGCAGGTCCAGAGGTGTTTTGGTTCATCTGGAGGTGATGGAGAGGTGGCTGCCCTGGGTACCCAGATGCTCGAAGTCAGGGTGCAGCCATAGACCAGGCTCTGGGGAGCCAAAATCCTTCCCAGCCCTGTGTCCAGTGGTGAATTCTGTTGTGCTAACTCCTGACCCCACTGCCTTTCATCTCTTTCCGTTCGCCGCTTCCCTTCTTGGCCTTGTTTTTTCCCATTATTCCCGTCTCTTCCCCAATCCGTGCCTGCCATCTGCAGATACACTCGTCTTCTCTGCGCCTGGTCTCGCCTCGCTGGGTACCACCTCGGGCATCCTGCATCACCTCTACCCAGGGGCTGGATGCAGGAGCGACCCTTTTTCCTCCTTCCCTGCAGTATCTGGATGTTTCTCTGCAGGGCAGCAGCCGGGGGATCCTCTGGCTCCTGCAGTTGAACGTGAAATGCATCAAATCCTTGCAAGATGTTGCAGATCGTGGTTCTGCAGCACGAGGAAGGGGACACAGACACACGGCTGGTGCTGGCTGCAGGTGTCCCCTGCTCTCCCATGGGCAGATGCAGCCTTGAGCGAGGAGGCTTGGAGGTGTTTCCTGCCCTGCCTGGCACTCCAGTCAGAGGACTGTCCCTTTTCCCTTTGGAAAGGACAATGAGGGATCCTCCCTTCCTCCTCCCGCTCCCCCGGACGCAGCTGCCTGTGCCGGCTGGCCTCGCTGTTTCTCAGCCCCTGAGACCTCGCAGTGCTTCAGCCCCTGCTCCCATGGATTTTTTTGGGCAGAGCAGCTCCAGGAGGGAACCCACAAAAGCAGGCAGAGAGGGAAGGAGCTTCACAAGATCTCATCCCACTGTGTGGGAGAGGGGTGGTCCCTGGGCAGGACAAACCCAGATGATGTTGGGGTGACCCTGAGCTCCCCTGGACTTGCTTTTTACATTCCCACTGTGTTCTGCAGAGAGCAAAATCCCCTGCCCTGACCCAGCCTGGGGTCAGAGGATGGTGTGGAAGGATGGAGAGGAGGATGAAGGACCCCATTACTGTGGGCAGCTGGATGGGGCAGCTGGGAGAATGTGGGGGCAGAGGAGAGGAGCAGAGGGGATTACATCATGCAGAGCGATCCCGGGTAGGATGCCCGGGACAGGAGGAAGGAGGAGGGGAGAATCCTGTCCACACAAAATCCCAGGCATAACGTGGGGTTTGCATTTTTCCAGCCGGCTCTCCACGGGCAGCGCATTCCATAGTCACGGGCAAGAACCTCTCCCTCCTTCTTCCATACCCCAGTACCAGCCTGGCGCTGGGTTCTGGTGGCACTGGAAGCTGGGTCCCGGTGCTGGCTTTATTCCCCGTGGATCGCCTTGCTCTGCCTGCCGTGCTGCTTACTGCCAACGAAACGCCCCTGACACCCGGATTGCAGCAGTAATCTCTGCCCTATCGCTGCTAAAAGCTGCTATTATCCCCAGATTAGCCCTGGTGCTTAGATACCCACCTGTATAAATGCCCGTGATAGGCAGGGATTGTTATAAAGCCTCCCACAGCTCCTGCGCCTCCGGGTCCAGCCGGCACAAAGTGCCTGGTGTCCGGCCGTCACCTCGGGTGACCCCAGGGCCATGCCAGGCTCGGCTGTGCCATGCGGGGTGGATTGTTCCTCTTGCTTGGAGGCTGGGCAGAGGCTTCAGGGCTAATAGAAGGGCATCTTTTGCCAGGGTGGGGGATGCCAGGCATCCCTGTTGCATCTTGTCCCTGCTCTGCAGTGAGTGTTTCTGAGCTCAGCCCAAGCTTGGGAATTCTGGTGTGGTTGGAGGTTGACCAGCAGGGTTTTTTTTTGAGGGGGGACACACCCTGCCCTCCCCCAGTGCCATGAGGTGCCATTGATGGGCACAAATGACACATGTGGTGGCAAAGCCTGGGATGCAGGTCAGCGCCGGAGGGGCTGGAAGGCACCATCCCACCTGGAGGAAGGATGCAGGAGGTGGAAGCCTTGCCGGTGGCTTCATGCTGGCACTTGAGGAAAGGGATATCCCAGTTTCTTTGGGTTAGTGGTGCAGCTGGGAGCCTCTGGGGCGTTGCCTGAAGCGTGGAGGGAGGGAGGGAACGCGTGGGGTTCGAGACGCTGCATAAACAGGATGGCAGGTCAGGACGGTGCCGGGTGCCCGGGGCACAAGGGTGTGTGTGTGTGTGCATGGAGGTGGGGACAGGGCAGTGCCAGGAATGGCAGTGCCTAGGACACCAGGGCTTTGCCAACCGATGGGGCTGGCGGTGGTGTAGAAGCAGCTCTGATCCATTTTTGGGGTGCAGAGGGGCTGGTCCCCAGCTGGTGTTGAGTGGTACCCATGAGGATGTTGGTGATGGAGCTGTTGGCACTGAGGGATGCAGCAAACCCCGTGGCCGGGGGGTAAGCCAGGCTCTCTACGAGGTGCTCAGCCTGGGTAGGGTGACTTTTAAATATAAAAGCACTTAAATTAAAGCACGTTTACCTTTTTAAAACACATTGACACCCAGTGTGGGCAGAGGACCTTATAACACCGGGAATGTGTTAGCTGGCTGTGGATTACCTTGGGGCTGTGGCTGGCGCTGGTGGGAAGTGCAGCTCTAACAAAGAGGCTTTGAAGAGCAGAGCTGGTGCCTATTTTCCCCGTCCAGCCTGGCCGTGCCTCCCCCAGCATCCCCCCTGCCCCGGCTGAACTGGGGATACTGGTGCCCCTGAGGCAGCAGGATGGAGTGGGAGACCCGGGGATGCTGTGTCAAACTGGGGTGAGGACTGGGAGCTGCGTGGGTCACCCCTTGCGTGGGGTGGGTGTCCCTTGACCTGCAGCCTCTCTTGCTTTGCAGCTGGTTCTTGCACCGTGCCATTCTCCTCCCTGGCATTTCACATCCCCCAGCCCCCTTCCCATCTGTGCAGCTTTACTGTATTAGTTTTTATTTTTCTTTTCCCACTGGATTCCTGCTATTCACTTCAATAACTGGTTCTCCAGCCGCAGGGCGCATGGAGCACAGACCCCAGGAGGCTGGTGGGGGGCCGGGGGTGTATGTGCCCCCTCCTGTGGCATTCTGCCTTATCCCAGCAGCTGGCTCAGATTAGCTTTTCCTTCCCTTGCCCCTCCCCATGCTCTCCTGGCCCATCTGGCTCTCTCCTCTTATTTATTGGTACCTATTTTGCCAGGCTCTGATTTGCCTCTTCTTCAAAAGCTGCTGCTCTGCCCAGATTTGATCTCCGGGTGATATCCCGGGCTTTGCTCCTGCGAGGGTCTAATTTGGTGCCCGGGATGCAGGCTTGCTTCCCTCGTATAAATATTGCCTTTCGGTCCTCTGCGTCTCTCCCGCTCTCTCTCTCTCTCCCTCCCTCCCTTTAATTAGACTTCTTACTGCATGGAACAGTTTGCAGTTATATATGGAAAACAGCCTACACTTTCCCAGGAGCGGGGCATGTCGGGAAGGGAAACGGCGAGCAGCCGGCGCGCTCTCCCTGGGAGCGCGTGTGTTTTTCCTATCGCGGACACGCTTTTCCCTGCTTTATTTTTTAACCCTTTGGGGCAGGGAGGGGGCACACAGCCTGCCCCCCACCTCCCCAGGCCATCCACCCCCTCCCTGGGTTGCTTATTCTTCTTCTCTGCTTGGAAAATCCCCTCTTTGCTCGGATTTCTAAATGGGAAAACATGGATTTGCCGCCGGGGCGGTCCGGTGTGGGGGATACCCGCTAACTGGGATTGGAGAAGTATCCCAGTGCCCCTCACGCTGCTGGTTTGGGATGTGATCCGGAGAGGGACTGCGTGGGATACCTCGGAGCTGAGACGGTCTGGAGCTGTGGGTGCTGGACCCTGGAGCACCCATCCCGTCCCCTTTGCTCACACGGGTGAGGACAGCAGGAGGGGGCGTTTCTGTCCCCAAGGCTGCTGCCAGCCTCGGGGTCAGGATCTGAGTGTTGGATCATCCTTCCTTCTAGCCTAGTCCTCTCCTGGTGGAGCTGGAGTTCCCCTTCAGTTCATCCCCACTTTGGGAGACCCCCAGCTCTTCAGGTGGGCTGTGAAACCCACCAGCTGGGGTTTTTTTTCCCCTTTGTGGTGTCAAACAAGCTCCGCTTCCCCCTGCCTCAGTTTCCCCTTGCTGTAAACGAGAGGGGTTGGGTTTGTTTGGGGGTTTTTTAATGATTATTGCTGCTATTTTGTGTTCTGCACGGGCTTTTTCTCTACATCAAGGGGGCAGGAGGAAGCAGCTCATCGTGGTGCTCTGGCAGAGAAGGTTAGTGCTGTGTTCACCCAGATGCCTCCTAGGGTCTCGGGGTGCTGCGGGGCACCCCCAGGCAGCTCAGCTGCNGCGGCGGGCGGGGTAGCCCCCCCCCGCCCCCCCGAGACCCAAGGACTTAACCTCTCCTGCCTTCCAGAAAAAGCAGATGCTTCTCCCAGCCGCCGCTGGGAGGAAGTGACGGGACCTATTTTAAGCCCCCGGGGATCTTCAGGGTAGGAATCCCCTGTCCCTGTGTAATACTGCTAAAAATATCCTGCTAAAAGTACCCATGCGTCCCCGGCCGATGAGCTCTCTTCTTCTCTGGGTGTTCCGTGGCTTGTTGAGACTCCCTCGTGCTCCCTGGGTCGGTTCTTTGCCTGCTGCTTTTTCTTTTCTTTAAAGCTGAGATGTTCCTTTCGGCTCCTGAATGGGATGTGGGAAGGTGGGAGGCAGAACTGAAGGCTGGGAAGGGGTTGATGCTGCGCTCGGGTGTGTTGCTGCCTCAGTTTCCCCATCTTCTCAGGCTAGAGGGATGTGTAGGGAACTGATTCCTGCTCCCACCAGAGAGCATCTATGCCCGGTGTTCACAAGCTGCCCCATCCCATGGGCAGGAGTGATGGATAAGGTTGAATATGCTGGGGCTGAGCTTCCCAGTGCATCCCTGCCCTTTCCCTTTGCTCCCCCAGCTTGATGCTGGGCTGGCATTGAGGGTTGTGGATGAGCTGGACCAGGCTCAGCTCTGCCTGAGCTCCTGCCAAGGTACCAGTGTCCTCTGGCCGTGCCTGTGTCCTGGGAACCATTCCTGAGGTCTCTGGAGCAGAGAGCACCCATCCCTGGATGCAGGGCTCACAGTTTCCCTCTTCCCCCCGGACCCAGTTTTGATTTCTGCCTGAATTGTGGGATTTAATCCTGCCCTGGTGGCCCGTGGGCTCTCCTCTGGCCACCTGGCTGGCACAGATGGCTGCTCCCGGCTATGCTCCCTGCATCAGCCCTTCTGCTCTGCGGGGGCTGGCTGGGAGAGCCCTAGATTCCTGGCATCCATAGCTGGGCAAAGCTGTAGAGGGATGGAGTGTTTGCCTGGGGATGGGACCCTTGGGTCCCCACGGGATTGTCGGGGTCATATTCCTCCTGCCGTGGGGTGCTGAGGCTGGTGGGGGTCCAGGTGTTGCTGTGAACTGGGAGGGTCTGGGTCAGCCTGAGCTCAGGGTGTTGGGATCCATCCTGGGGGTGCCCCAGCTGGGGATACAAGAGTGGGTTTTGGGAGTTGGGAGCCCCAAACCTGCTTTTCTTCCTTATTTCTTCTTATTTATCACGTCCTGCTCCCTGATATCAAGTCAACTGAATCCCAGACCTTTTCCTACGGTGCTTTGGATGTGCTCTTTCACACTAGGCTACAAAACTGCTACGATAAGCCCAGGAGCGGGTTTGTGGTGGTGAAGTGTGGATGGAGAGACTGGGAAGAGGGGAGACCTTGTTGGGAGCTGTCTGCCCCGGACCCCTCCCCACGGGGGCATTGCAAAACAGCTTCAACTGGAAGGAAAATCAAGAAACCAGCAAAGATCTGGAGTAAAGACTTGCCCAATACGTGCCAGCTGATGCCTTATTGCCCGTTGGAGGGGGTTGGTGACCGCTGTGCTCCAGGGGGAACCTGTTTCCCAGTGCCCAGTGGGAGGAAGAAGGGGTGGATGAAGCTTCGTGCCAGGGTCCGGCAGCACTGGGTGCACTGGGACTCCGCAACATGCTCGTACTGGGCACCTCTGCCTCAAGGAGGTGCCCGGTGGGGGGCAAGAGGGGATGTTGTGCCCCTGGGAGGGCTGAAGGCAACAGGTATTTGCTGGCACAGGGGGGGCTGGGGTTTGCCTTGTGCGTGTTTCTGCATTCCTGCACCGGCTGCGCTACCTTGTAAAGCACAAAAGAATAATGAGAGGAGCTGGGGTGATTTAGTGCAGGCGCCGGGAGAGAAATACCAAGGCCTTAGATGGAAACATTCCCCTTGACAGCTCGCCTGGAGTCTCCCTCCTTTTTCCTTTTTTTTTTTTTTTTGGGTTTTTTTTTTTTATTTCCCACCCCCCCCCCCCGAAATTCCTGGGCTGCTGCACCCTTCGGCAAGGGGAAGCCCGGAGGCGAGGGCAGATTCCTCAGCCCCCGGAGCCTCTGGCAGCTGTGCCGGTGGTTTTTTGGCGTTTGCACGTGGATGGATGTGTCATGCCAGGGCTCGGGCAGTGGGAGATGGGGGGTTGACCTGGCCCCTGGGCTCAGGGCAACAGGTTTTGGGGAGCCACGTCACGGATGGCTGCATCCATACTCATTCCACGCCTCCGCAGGGCGCCCCGTGCTCTCCTGCCTCTTGCAAGAGCTGATTGCTGCCTTGGGCATGCAAAAAAAACAAAGAAAAAACAACAAAAAAACCCCCAAACCCAACATTTTTCCTACCGTTGTTAACAGGAGGTGAAATACTTGCAAAAACGAAGCCACGGCAGCTGTAATTAATGGGCTGGTGGTGGCTGCTTGCGTTCCCGGGTGGAATATCCTGCAAAGGGACATGGACTTTTGGAGAAGGTCACCTCCACCCGCCTTTCACCCAGCCTTGGTGCGTAGCTCGGAGCTGCCCTCCTTCCTTTGGTCCCCACAGCCCGGTGGGAGGAAGGAGAGGAGGAGGAGGAGGAGGAGGAGGATGGTGTGATGGTGAAACACTGCTCAGGGTGGGATGATGCTCTGGTCTCTTCCCACTCCATGTGCTGGCGTGGGTGCGTTGTGTCCCCCTGCGTGGAGACGAGCATGCAGACCCACCCAGAGGGGTGACAGCTCATTTGGGGACATCATCCCTGACCCGGTGCCCTTTGCGGGTGGCAGCTCTGGGTGTGTGTGTTCACGGGTGGCCCTGCATGCTGTGCTGTGCTCCTGGCACCCGAGTGAGCAGGGAAGCAGCGTGTGCCTCGGCGGAGATGTGTGGGAAGAAAAATACTACGGGCTCTGCCACCCGTGGGCTGCTGCGATTCATGCTCCGGTGGCGGTGACATCCCGGGGGCCAGCATCTCCTTCCCGCGCCTCCGGCAGCGCCGTGTGTGTCGCTCCGAGACGGGCGACCACGCGTGACAGCGTGACACGTTGCCTACGGTAACCGGGTGCTTTTTGGGTGTGTGTGTCTGTCCCCACCCTCGCGTCACCTCCAGCGTCCCAGCTCGCAGACGGTGAGGTGCGGAGGAGTCGGCACGGCGTGGGATTCGGGGGGTTGGAATTTTAACTCGCTGCTGCGCCCGCGGGGATGGGATGAGGGAGGAGAAGATGCTGCTGCCTTCCCCGGGGGTTGGGGGGCTGCTGCGGGGGCTGTTAGTGTAGGAGAAATCCTGAGCTCCTCTTTACCCCGCGGCAAATTCCCACTGGAGTTGGTTTTCCCACACCCCTGTGCTGGGGACTGGGTTACTTCTACGCCGTGACTCGGTTTCCCCTCTCATGGTGTCACTGTCACCGAGTTCCACCAGGGCTGGGTGAGACCCCAGCATTTCCTGGCTCCTTTTTCCATCTGCAATGCCCACTGTGGGGGGGGCAGGACACATTTAGTCCCCCCAGCTCTTGCAAGATGAAGGCTGGGAGCTTCTTCCCCCTCCTCATTGCAAGGAAAATGAGAGGGTGTTGGAGTTGTTGGGGTCTCCCTCATCTCAACGCTTTTGGTTCTTGTGTTGACCCATCCCTGGGGTGCAGCAGTTGTGGGATGGGTGTCGTTGCAGGGGTTTCCCACTGGTGGGTACTGGGGTGGCCCCACCGGGGAGGGAAATGCCACCGTGGGTCCCTCCCCTTGGGGTGCTGCACAGCAGATGCTTGGGCAAAGGAAGCGGATGCCACGGTGGGAGGAGGTAACATCCGTGGGTGATGGAGGTGCTTGCCCAGGGGAGCCCCCACGGGGGACAACATCTGCTGTGGGCACCCAGGGAAGGAGCAGGGAGAGGAGGATGCTGGTATTAGTGGGGGGTGAGGGACAGATCCTGCTCCCTTGCTGCCGGCGCAGGGTGCTGTGAGTGGAGCATGTGGCTGGAGAAGGAGAAATCTCTCCGGGGTGTTTCAGGCTGGTCTTCTTCAACCTTCCCTTGCTTGGGGCACGGTGATGGGGTGGAGGGTGCCAGTTCCTGTGCGGTGACGGGTGCCATCCTGTGCCTCCTCCTGCCTTGACTGACCGAGCAGTGAGGTCCCCAGGGGGAAAATCCTCCCTGGGATACACCGAGGGGCTGCACCCCTGCCCCTCAGGAACCAGAACCCTCCAAAATGTGTGCTTTGCCACTCGAGGAGGTGATAATGCCCGGTATCTCGCTGGGTGACCCCTGGGGGTGCCCACCCTGGGGTGTCACTAGAAAGAAGCAAGCCTGCACCCTGCCATCTGCACATGGTGATTTGGTGAGTGTGTAGAGGAGGGGGTCCCCATCCCTGGGTGCCCCCCACCCCAGCCCTTTGTGGGGAGAGTTGGGGGGGCTCCCCCGCAGTGCAGGGTGGGAGGTGGAGGAGTTTAGGGGGGATTCTTGTTGCTCAGAATTCAGCGGGCATCAGTGTGTGGCTGTGACCTGGGGACTGCTTCTTGCCCTGGGCTTGTCACCTCCTCTCTGTTGTGTCCCCACCGTGGGAGACGGACCCAGCTCAGCCCCAGCAGGCACTGGAGGGGGGAGTTGCACCCTCCCTGCGCCCCCCACCCTTGCTAAGAGCAGCATCTACCCAAAGCTTTTGCCTTTCTCAAAACTGGGTGGTGTGTGTTGTGCAGAGGTCCCAGCACAGGGAGCCCCTGGGTGCTCCCTGGCATCTCCCTGCTCCTTCCCAGCTGGATGGCTGCCCACAGGGGGGTCCCTTCTCCTCCTAAAACACCCTCCCCCAGCGACAGCACTTAACGTGTCTCTCCCAGTGATTTTTCTCAGCAGATACAGCCATTCCAGCAGCTCCTCATCTCCCTGTTCCATCAGAGCATCGCTTCCATGGGGGGACCGCAGCTCCCAGCAGCGGGAGCTGGGTGTTGGGGTGGGTCTTTGTGGTGGGAAGGAGAACTTTGTGGTCCTTCTCAGGGTGTTTCCTGGAGAGCAGGCAGTGAAAGAAAGGTGCTTCAGGCTTGGCTTTTTCTGCTTTAATTGACCAGTTGGACCAGTGTGTTGGTCTGTCTGTCCTGCCCTGCTCTGGGGCTCAGTGCCGCGGATGGAGCTCAGCTATTAATTTCCAAAGAGAAAAGCTTTAAATCCAGGCCAAGAAGGGTCATTTTGGGAGTGGGTTGGTTGGTGAGTTGTTTTTTTTTTCCCCTCCCCACTTGGCAACGTAAACAGCATCCCTGACAGCTTTACATTGAGTTTGCCATGGCAACCTCCAGCAGCCGACTGTTTCCAGTACCCCAGCCTTGAGGTGGTACCCGAGCAGGTGGTACCCAGGGGGCAGCATGTGGGGCTGGGATGATGCATCCGAATGGATACTGGGGGAAGGGGAAAAACTTCGATCCAAATGGATGGAGACTTGCTGGATGGGCCTGATCCTGCTGGCCCGGTGTGGTTTGTGGCTCTGGGAAAAGGAGATGGTGGCTGGTGTTGCTTTTTCTCTGGATGATGCTGGGTGGTGGGACGTGTCCAGGCTGGAGTGAGATGCAGGAGAAGCTGAGGCGAGGTGTGGATTTCTTCCTCCATCGTGGGTAATAAAAAAACCCCCAAACGGCCATCTGAGCCTGGTCAGGGATTGCTCCATTTGTGGTCCCTGGATGTGGTGGTGCTCACATCTCCTGGTCTGGTCGGAGCACGCTGAGCTGAGCAGGGAGGATCCATGCTCTTGCCCGGTGACCCAGCAATAGCCACTGGGGCAGCAGCCACGGGCTGCTGGTGTGAGTGCTGGGCTACTGGTGCCATGGGCTGTGCCGCTGGCATCGCAGAGACTGCTCATGGCTTGGCTGAAGGTGGCACGTCAAGCTGATTATTTTTTCTTAGTTTATTTTGTTTTTTTCTTACCCTTTTCTGAGCAGCCTGCTGGCTTCTCCCCCAGGCTTAAAATCCGGTGGGTCCCTTTCCTTGGGGTGGGCACACTCAGAGGGTTGCTCCAGCCCTGGCACTGGCCTGTGCCCGCTCTCCCCAGCCAGGACGAGGTGTAATGCAGCCATTTATTATTCTGGGCAGGTTTGTCTGCAGCACCGCATCGGCTTCTCTGCTCCTCGCCAAAGCTCCTTCATTCCCAGAGCATGCAGGCTCCTTCCCTTGGTTCACACCCCCCTGACCCACAGCTCCAGGAGGGGGATCCATGTCCTTCACCGCTGCCACCCCCAAACTTCTTGTCTGCAGCTCCTCCTCGGGGATGCTCTTTTGGAGGTGACATGCCACCATGGGTGTCTTGGGGGGGTCCTGTGCCGCTGGTTCCCATGCAGGGCAGGGCGTTGGGGATCCTGGTTGGGGTCTCCCACTTGGGCTGTGGTTTCTTGACCTACATGTCAAGGAGACCTTCAGGAAGCACTTCTTGCTCTCCAGGTGCCTAAGGGCTCTGGAAATTAATTATTTGAGTTAGGGACAGCCTGCTGAATGCTGCTGGAGTCATTAGGAGCTCGTTAGAGCATTACCTGCCTGAGGAGCCTAACGGATCCTTCCCAGTGTGGCCGAGGAGCACGAGATCCTGTGCTGTGCTGGTGGGATGGGGCAGAGACAGATCAGGGATGGGTCTCCGACCCCAAACTGGGGCTGAAGGAGGATGCTCGAAGCAGATGTTGAAGAGCCTTCCCCCATCATGGTCCCTCCTTTCTTCGTGACCGGTGGAGTGAGTCCCCAGAGCCAGCGCTGCTGGAGGGAAGGAGCCTCATGCCTGGGCACGGGCTGGTGATGATCGGTGCCCCGTGGGCTCCTTCAGGGGTAATTACAGACTAGACCATTACAGTATTAATTAACTGTCTTTCTCTTAACCTCTGAGCTGTCCTCAGAAGATGCTAGTTGGTATGAAAGGGGAGAAAAAAAACCTAGTGTGTTGAGGTGGGGGGAATTATCTTTTTTTCCTCTTGATCAGCGGGAGTCTGCTTAATTGGATCTGCCTTCTCCTCCCTCCTGCTGCCGGCAGCTTTCCTGCCTTTAAATGATAGATGAGCTCAGCTCCTGGAGGAGCAGTGGGGTGACTGGACTTGGGCAAGGTTGCTGGAGATCCCCTCTTCATGGGGCAGTGTCAATGTTCTGACCCCAGGGTGCAAGTCTGGGTGTCCTGGGAGCTGGAGCTATGCGTGTCCCTGTGCTTCCCATCCCTTTGCTGGTGGATGGGACCCTCGTGTGGTGGTGGCTTCACTGGTGTCTCCCTGAAGTTCTGTTGGTGCCTGGTGCCTCCTGATAACACCAAGAGCTGGCCTGGCCGTTGCTGCTCACGGGGGGCCAACCCCTGGGTTGGGTGTACAGGGAGGGGTGGTTTGCTTTTGAGGGGGGGTTTCTCCTCCAGGAGCTGCAAAGCTGGTGTGGCCAGGGCTGGAATCAGGGTGGTTTGCTGTGGAGTCAAACTGGGGACGGTCCCATGATGGTCTGGAGCCTCATCTACTGGGTTTGTGAAGGCTGGTGAATCCCAGGACACAGCGATGGATGCTTTTCCCACCTTCCTCCTGTTCTCATCTGGATATTTGGCCTCTCTGGCCACTTCTGGACCTCTGTCTCGGCGCTGATGCTGCCTTTGTGGCTGTTCCCTGATTCATTTCTACTGCTTTGGGAAAGGCTTTATTTTCTCTCCGTGAAGAGCCTCTCCTGCAGGCTCTTCACCTCTGTAGTGCTGGAGAGGTGTCTGGGAGCATCGCTGCTGGCACCTGAGCTTGGGAACAAAGCTGGAGGATGCCTTGGGTGAGGGAAAGCCTTTGTCCCCTCCAGCCCATGCCACCCCTCCTGCTCCCTGCGTGTCTCTAGCACCCATTGCCTCTGCCCAGGATGCTGGGGGGGCAGACCCCAAAGGTCTGATAGGAAGGAGGAGGGGCTGTGGGATGCTTGTGGTTCCTGCTTGGCCACAGTGCTCGGGGTTTTTTGCTGGTTGAAGTGGTTTTGAGGCTCACCTACCCTCGCTGGCTGCAGTTTGGGGTGTTGAGGCTGAAAGCCCCCTCACTACCTTTGAGAGCTTGCAAGCAGAATACAGGGGGCTTCCAGAGACATGGCCCAGAGGGGTCATTAATACAAAACCCTCTTGTTTTCGGAGAAGCACATGGGTTTTTGCAGCTTCTCTGGCTTCTGCCGAGTCTCTCTGCTGATTAAAAGCCCTCTGGGTGCTGTGAGCCCCTTCCCATCGGTGCCGGCAGGCTCGGCGGGATGCTTTTTGCTTCCATACCTGTTGGCAGCGTGGTGAAGCCGGCGCTCCCACCCACCCTGGGACAGCAGCCCTGGGAGGAAGCAGCTGTTTTCCACTGCCGAGGTGTATTTTTAAACCAAACTGAATGGGAGCAGTTTTTTTCTGGGCCGGGCAGCTGGAGTTTGAGTGAAGAACCACCTGGGTGCCCTTCCTGCCCGGCCCCGCGCGCTGCCGGAGCTGCTGCCGCCGGTTTTCCCCCATACTGTGTCCCAGCAGCCGTGAAATTCCCTCTTCTGTGCCGAATCCCATCTTTTGAGTTCCCTGCGAGGTCAGCTTCTGCTCCTCCAGCTTTTTTTGGGCAAGTCTTCCTGACCCTCAGGGCTGGGTGAACAAGCCAGCACCTCCAAGCCAGGTTATTTCTGGTGGGTGCCCACCTTTGGGTGCTGTTGCTCCCTCTCACCCATCCCGTGGGGCAATTGTATTCATTAACAGCCCTTCTAATGCCGGTATTTTTTGTTTCCCATCCTTGTTTTTGCAGCTCCAGTTGCTGTGGTATCCAGGGAGCCCTCCTCCTTCTGCGGGAGATGCACGCTGGTCGTTGCTAAGGTCGCCTCCGCGGTAACATGCACATCCTGTTTACACCTTTATCTGGAGAAGTTGGGCTCGGTTAGAGGCACCCACTTCACCCGGGCAGCCCCCAGGGAAGGGGCAGACCCCAGCATCCCCTCTCCGGACCCTCCAGGGAGGCTGTTACAGGAGCCCCGAGCCGGCGTCGCCGCCACCGCGCCGGCAAGATGACGAACAACGTGGCCGACCACCACCCCGGGAACTCGGTTGCTGAAGGCAACCATGAGGGGGACTTTGGTTGCTCCGTGGTGGAGCTGAGGAACCTCATGGAGCTGAGGAGCGCGGAGGCAGTTGCCCGCCTCAATGACTCTTACGGTGGCGTGCAGAACGTCTGCAAGAGGTTGAAGACGTCGCCAGTTGAAGGTAAGTGGCCATCCTGAGGTGGAGGACCACCCGCTGGGGTCCAACTGGTGCTTCTGGGTCAGGACCTTGAAGGGTTCAAGCTGGTGGCTGGAGGGTGGTGGCTCAAGTAGCTCCTGTGGCTCTTGTCCCGTTGCTTCCATCACAAACCTTGCGAGAGACGGCTCACTGCATCTTAATAAATGATCATTTTGGGGAGAGAAGGAGGAATAAAAGAAGAAAAAGAGGAGCAGCATCTTCCCTGGGGGCTCCTCCGAGACGTAGCACGGAGCCTCATGTCACCGGGGAGGATGGATGTGGGCAGGGGTGAGGAGATGATGGGATGTAAGGGGTATGGGGGGGTGCTCATCCTCAGCCCAGGTGGGTGCCAGCTTTTCCCTCGTTTAATAATTTACAGCGGTACCAGCAGGGCTGTGGGGGGTGTGGGTGAAGGGGAGAGTGTAAAGGTTGGAGGTTGCTGGGCTACTTGGAGCTCGTGTCAGCATCTCAGCCAAGGGACAGGCTGCGTGTCCCCAAAGGGGGTGGCTGCTGGGGACAGGGAGATGCCATGGGATCCCCTGGATCTGCAGGGCTTGTTGAGCGGCTGTGGGAGCGTGAAACCTGGTTGAATTCTTCTGGGCAGCACGGGTTTGAGAGGTGGTGGTGGTGGTGATGCCAGGTCACTTCTGGGAGGCTTTGGTGGAAGGATGTCACCTCACCTCCCGGTGGTCCCAGCTGGCTTTCCTGGACCCCTGCATCGAGGGGTAGGCACTGGGGCACCCAGTGTGGGGCAGCTGGTGTGATGATGCACCCTTACCTTGGCATTAAAAGGGGTAGAGGGGGGTGAGACCCCCTGCTTACAGCACCGAGGGGTTCCCTGGATGTGTCCCCATGTGGGATGGGGGACGTGGCTGTGTCTGGGCTCTGAAAACCTGCAGGTTATTATTAGTGCCGTGAGCTGGGGATTAGCGTGTTTCCCAGCTGTGAGTGGGACCGGGAAGGGGAGACAATATCGGGATGTCATTAGAGAAGGGGGGGGGACTCCCGGTGGAAATACCAAGTCCAGGTCATGAAACAATGTGCTTGGCCCTGCCAAACTGGGAGCAAAATCCTTTTGGGGGTGGGAGGAAAGCGGGGGGGGGGGGGCAAAACCAAAAGGCTTTGCCTTGGCTTGATGGCTCTTGCTGGGGTGGGGGTACACTGGGGGCACAGCGATGCCAACCGATGCCCTGGCAGCAGCACCCAAGATCAAAGGGTAGCCCCTCGCCTCACCCTCTCGCTCTGGAGGTGAGCTTTGTTCCCAGTCCCTATCAGAGAGAGGAAAGAAAGGTTATTCCCTACAAGTCAGGAATTTTAGGCAGAGCAAAATCCCAAGGCAACCTGTGGTACCTCATCTAATCCCGTGGGAGCAGGGTGTTTGGATCCTGCTGTGCCAGGGCTGCCTTTCCAGAGGTGGTTCCCCAAAACCCCAATATGTGACATGGCACTGCCACGGTGCCACGATGAGGGAAGTCCTGGCATGTCGGGGAGCTGCAAATGAGGAGCGTGTCCCCTGCCTCCGCACATCCGTGGGCAACACCTGGGAAATGGGGAGCTGGGTGCTCAGGCTCGTGCCAAGGTGAGCTCAGGTTGTACCTGCAGGTGGGATGGATGCCCCAGTGGGGGTTTAGTGAGAGATAAGCGATCTGGGGAGTGCCAACTGTGTCTTGGCATGTGTGATGTGGGGCTGTTTCCCTCTGGGGAGAGCTGGGGCTGACTCAGACTTGGCCCCAAGCCCCTCTCTGTCTGCAAACCCTTCCCCAGCTGGCACTGCCAGGCCAAAACCCAGGAGCTTTGCTGGACCCTTGGGCTTGGGACAGGGCACCACTGTGTGGTGGGTGCCATAGCAATAGCAGCCCTGTGCAGGTGGAATCATGGAATGATTTGGGTTGGAAAGAATCTTGAAGTGTTGGGTGGGAAGCACACCTCCCACCACACCAGGTTGCTCCAAGCCCCCTCCAACCTGGTCTTGAACCCCTCCAGGGATGGGGCATCCAGATCCTGGCCATAGCCTTCACCCCAAGGGATCCCTTGGGTGGCTTGTCCTCATGGGTGGGATCTCTCCATGATAGTACTTGTTCAGGGAAGGTCTTCCCAGCATTGGTGTGGGGTTCCACTGGGACCTGCTGCTCTGGCTCTTGCCCTAAAAGCTGTGGGTGGACCCCAAGCCCTAAGGGTGATGGGGGGTGGGTGTCTCTCTGCTGGGTGCTGGCATTCCACCTCCTCCATCAACCTGGTGCCCCAGGCGGGTCGGGCGGGGTGGGAAGGAGAGTGGGGTGGTGACGGTGGCGAAGCACAAGCGGCTTCTGTGAGTCACCGATTAGAGCGTCTCCCTGCCTGGTGTCCCCTGGGTGATGAGTGTCAGCAAACACTGCCCTGACTCACCCGCTGGCGGTAACGGCTCCCAGGGCTGCCACCTCCTTCCCCAAAGAGCCAGGATCTTGCTTTTGGAGGCTCTTTGCCTGAAGGTTTTGCTTCCCAAAAGCATTTTTCCTGGGCTGCAGCGCCTCTATAATCAGTGACCGCACAGGGCTTTTATTCTCCTGCTGTGGCTCATAGCCTCCATCCAAAATTTCTAGTCCACTCCTCCACTAATCAATCCACTCCCCCACTAATCAGTGTCCCCCAGATCCTGGCATGGAGGGAATTTGGTGGCGGCAGCCTCCTTATTTGGAACCTACCTGGACCTTTGGGTGCATGCCCAAGGCTTCTGCTCTTTGCAGCCCTTTTCCCGGTGTCAGCACACATGAATTGAAAGCCCCTTTCTGCCCCAGTTGCTCCAAGGAGGATGGAGGAGAAGAGGGGACAGCTTTTGGGGCCGTGGGCTTTGGAGGAGCCACGTGTGCCACCTCCTGTGCCCCGTGGCAGCCTCCTACATCCTCATGCAAGAGCGTGTGTGTGCCCGTCGCTCCTGCCCCGCAGCACACGCCGTGCCTCCCCGGCCGTGAGTCAAACCACGGCAGTTAGCCACATTTTCCATCCATCCATCCATTAATCCATCCTGCCGGAGATGTTGGAGTGGGAAGGGTTCCCGCCTGGGTTGGGTCGGATGCCGGGAGATCCCAGGATCCTGCTGCCCCGTCACAGCTGGGTGGGGACACGCTGGCAGAGTGTCCCCTCCCTGCAACCACGGGGTGTAGTCGCAGGAGAAATTGGGGCGCTTTGAAGCAGGGGGAGAGGCGGTGGGATCCATTCTGATACTGGGATGTAACGGAGTTGGTGTCCCCTGAGTGGGATAGCTTGTCCCCCCGAGATGGCATTGCTGCCAGGCTGCTCCAGGCACTGGGATGTGTCCGGGATCGGGCGTTACGGCCGCCTGCCCGGTGCATCTCGGGAGCTGGCAGTAGCCCCACGGGCCATCTTAAGGTGGAGAAGAGCAAGGAGTGGGAGGGGAGGCTCGGCACAGGGGCTGGATTAAGGTGGTGCTGGGCAGGAGAGGCTGCTCTCACCTTGGACCCCACCAGTGTTTTAACGGTTTTATAGCAGGGGTGGCTGGGGAGGAATCGCTGTCTCCTTTTCCTCCTCCTGTCCCAGGATGGGAGCGCTGGGAGTCACTGGTCCCTGGCTACCTGTGGGCAGGAGCTCAGAGTCCCCCTTTTGGGGCTTGCTGCATGCATCCAGAGGGACCACCAGCCCAGCTCAGGGTTCTCCTCCTCCTTTCCTCCCTCCCACCACCCCTTTTCCATCAGCAGCCCTGTGTCTCCTCCACCAGCTTCCCCCCCTCGGCCATCCTGCCCCATCTTTTGGGGTTGTGGTGGGTCCGTGGAGCTCGGAGATGTTCCCGCTGTGCTGAGTCGCTCTCCGCAGCGGCTGCTCCTTGGAGCTGGCAGGAGAAGAGGGATCAGGTGGCTCCGTCAGCTCGGAGCGCCGCTCGCGGTGCCAGATTTACGGCTAATTTGATGCAGCATGTAAACAAGCCGGCCAGTGCCAACTGGCATTAACTGGCACTCAGGCGCTTTCAGGCTGCTGTGCCGGCGAGAGGCATCTCCGTGTCCTCCCCTCACGGTTCCCGCAGTGTCCTGCCCCACTGCTTGGATGTCCCCTGCCCCATAAGTGACAGGAGCCAACCCCTACCTTGGCTTTCCCCTTGCAGATGGGGAGCTGCTCCTTGTGGGGGTCCTACTGGTGCTGGTGGGGCAGTGTGGGGTTTGCCTTCATCTGTGTTTCTTCCCCTCTCCAGGCCTGTCTGGGAACCCGACCGACCTGGAGAAGAGGCGGCAGGTCTTCGGTCAGAACTTCATTCCTCCCAAAAAGGCCAAGACGTTCCTGCAGTTAGTGTGGGAGGCACTCCAGGACGTCACGCTGATCATCTTGGAAATCGCAGCCATAATCTCTTTGGGCCTCTCCTTCTACCACCCTCCGGGCGGTGACAATGAACGTGAGTCCCTGGGGTCCCTGTGGGGCGGTGGGGTGTCCGGTGGGGGTCCCTGCCATGCCCAGCCAGGTGGCAGCAGGGTTTGGGGATGGGTGCTGTCTCTGAAAGGTCACCCTGTGGGATGGAGGCAAATGCAGCTGGGAGCTACTTACAGAATCCTAGAATGGGTAGAGTTGGAAGGGACTTTCAAGATCATCCAGTTCCAACCCCCCTGCCCTGGGCAGGGACACCTCCCACCACACCAGGTTGCTCCAAGCCCCATCCAGCCTGGCCTTGAACACTTCCACCCTTTACTTCTGCTCACCCTTTAGGTGGTGGCTTCTCCCCAACCTTGGGATCCTTGGCATGGTCCCTGATGGGGATGTGCACAGTCCCTTTGCTGATGGCTGTGTCTGGGCCCACCATGGCTCAGACTTACTCCTTACCAGTCCCCACAAAAGATGCTCGGAGGCCAAGGGTTCCATCTGGTCTGGTGACTTCCCAAGTCTTGTGGGACTTTCTCTTTCGGTTTGGGCATGGAGGGACAAGGCTGTTTGTCCCCTGGTACCTTCCCCCTGACGAAGGAGTGCTCCTCCCAGCTGTGACACCCCCACGTGTGGCTGAGGAGCAGCGTTGGGTGAGTTTCTCCTCCCCAGCCCTGGATCTCTCAGAGGAGAGATCATCAGAGGAGTCGAGCAGGGGCAGGAATCCGGAGATGGAAGGAGAGGGTGACTCACTTCAGGGTCACGCAGCGGAGGGAGGGCTGGGTGCTGCAACTGGAAATAGAAGCCAGTTGCCCCAGCTCTCTCAGCCCAACCTCTGCCAAAAATGAAAAGTGAAAAATAAAGAGGAGGTTTAAAACCAAAACAGAACAACCAACCCAACAAGAAAACAACTAGACCCAAATGCCTCCAGGGATATAAAAACCCTCTCCGGAGAGCAGGGGAAGCCCTTGGAGCAGCTCA
The DNA here is from genome assembly GCA_013400375.1 of Thinocorus orbignyianus. Lineage (NCBI taxonomy): Eukaryota > Metazoa > Chordata > Aves > Ciconiiformes > Thinocoridae > Thinocorus > Thinocorus orbignyianus. The sequence goes on from VXBW01007121.1 coordinate 31,405, forward strand.
GGGAGGAGGAGGGAGGAGTAATTGTCTTGCAGACTCTGCTCTGGAGGTGTTACTCAGAGGAAAGTGAGTGTCTCCTTGTGCAAACAAGTCTTCTCCTCTGACCACAGTGTGCGGGCAGTCAGCGGGTGGCGTGGAGGACGAGGGCGAGTCGCAGGCCGGCTGGATCGAGGGGGCGGCCATCTTGTTTTCGGTCATCATCGTGGTGCTGGTGACCGCCTTCAATGACTGGAGCAAGGAGAAGCAATTCCGGGGGCTCCAGAGCCGCATCGAGCAGGAGCAGAAGTTCACGGTCATCCGCAAGGGGCAGGTGATTCAGATCCCTGTGGCCGAGATCGTGGTGGGAGACATCGCGCAGATCAAGTATGGTGAGTAGAGGTGGTGGTGACTGGGATCTGTCGCTCCACTTCAGGAGCCTGGTGGTGCCTTCTTTCTACTTTTCCAGCCTTTTCTGCCTTGAGGAAAAGCACTGGCTCGCCCAGTTACTCCATTTTGCAGCATGCTTTGGTCAGGAGTGATGGAAGGTGGTCCCATGCAGGTGATGGAGCTCCATCACCTTGCTGCTTGCCATCCTGGAGATGGGATGGCAGAGCTAAGCCAGGCTCTGCACACAGCTTTGGGCTGCTTCAGCCACCTGCTGGCCTCAAAAAGTCATTCATTTTCACAACCATGTCCTTGTTGGTGAGCATCCCCTTAGCGAGGAGATGTAGGAGATGTTCACTAGGTCCTGTTCCTCGTTTACCAGGGGATATTCTCAGCCCATGCAGCTCCTGCTAAGGAGGAGGATGGCTTTTTTCTTGGCGGGTGGATGATGGGTTGGTCTCATGGTTTGGATGTATCAGGAGGCTTTGATTCAGTAAAACCAGATGGGGGAAGTGCTGGTTGAGCAAACGTCCTCACAAGCAAAGCCTTCCTACAGCAGTGAAGATTTGGGTGGTATCAGATATCATCTTATAATACCCATCTGTTGCTTCCTCTCCTTCTAGATTTGGTCTGAGGCTGAGTTTTAAGTTCTTTTGCTGAGACATGAAGCCAAGTCCCCTCCTCCTCCTCCTCCTGGGATGAGGCAGGCAGGGCTGAGTTGTGCCTGCCCAGGCTGGGGCTGACCCTATCCTTGCTCCTCTCCTAGGTGACCTCTTGCCAGCGGACGGGATCCTGATCCAAGGCAATGACCTGAAAATAGACGAGAGTTCTCTGACTGGGGAGTCAGACCAAGTCAAGAAATCACTGGAGAAAGACCCCATGCTGCTGTCAGGTCAGGATCCTGGGTGGTTCTTGCGTGGTGGGTGCTGGGCTGGGTTTGTGCCATCATGGAGCAGTGACTGCTCCTGAGCCCTGCTCTCCTGGCACTGGGGAGGGGATGTGAATGACGTGCCAGGGTCCTGTCTCACCATGACCTCCCTGCTGTGCCAGGTACCCACGTGATGGAGGGCTCGGGCAGGATGGTGGTGACGGCCGTGGGCATCAACTCCCAGACGGGAATCATCTTCACTCTCTTGGGTGCGGGAGAAGGAGATGAGGAGAAGAAGGTGAAGAAAGGTGAGGAGATCTGCTGAACCTGCTTTTTTTTTTTTTTGCCTCCTTTTGCCTTTTTCCCTTTCCTGGGAAGCATCCACTGGTGTCCAACAAGCTCCACTCACATCTGTGGGATGCAGTTGTGTGTTAGTGCTGGTGACCCAGGTGAAGGTATGGTGAGCTCTCCAGGCGGTGGGGGGAGATCCCTCCCTGCTGCCCCTTTGCCTGCAGCGTGAGGGTCAAGGAAAAGTCCCCACCCACCCAGACCTCTGCTCGCCAGAAATTTTGGACACGGCTCCAACTCTCTCTTCTCCAGGGTTGGGGGGGTCGAGGCTCAGAGGGAAAGGTTGGCCGATAGCGATGCCCCACGGTGCTCCTTGCCCGCCCTGTGGTGGGAAGGTGAGTCCTGGTTATCCACAGGATGTTCGTAGCCCATCCGGAACCTTGAGGACTTCACTGAAGATCTCTGCTGGTGTCTCCTGGGGAGGAGGAGGGAGATGCAGAGGATGGCAGGAGGGAGAGGAGGGGTTTTGTGGAGGTGGGAGAGCAGCCAGGGGGGATGAGGTGTTCCTGATCATGCTGGGACTCGAATGCTTTCCTGCCTCAGCTCTCATGCCTTGCTGCTCGGTGACAGCTCCGATTCCAGCTTTAAAGCCAGCATCAACACAAGCCAGGCCTGGGGGAAGCTCCTGCTCCTCCCCTGTGTCCCTGTGCCCCTCTTCAGCAGGTCTGGGCTCAGCTGTGAGGAGTTGAGGAGCTGGCAGAAGGAGCTGCTGGTTGGTATCGCAGCCAGCCCTGCGCCAGGGAGCCCTTCCCAGGAGGCGATGCCAGGCAGGGAGAGGTTTGCTGGGCTTCTCCTGGCAGCCGTTGTGGCTCTGGGCTTCGTGTGTGCTGGGTTTCTAGGTTTTCTGTGGCGGGTGGCTGGCTGGCATCGCTGGGATTCAGTGGCTGCAGAGCTCTGGGGGTTTAGCTGCCAGCTTGGAGGTGGGAGTTGAGAGTGGTACGGGGGAACGTCTCTGCTCTTGGAGCTGAGCAGCAGCTCACCAGCAGCCCAGGCACGGTGTTTGATGTCTTCCCAGCCCTGCAGCACACCCAGCTCAGTGCCCTGCACCCCTCGTTTTGGGAGGAAAATGGAGTAGGGAGCTTCACTGGCTTGTCCCCCTGCAGTGTGGTGCTGCAGAGTGACAGAGGGAAGGTGATAAACCCCTTGTGGCACAAGGTTTGTTTCGATGGTGGCAGCCCTGTGCTCCCCGTGTTGCAGAGGCGTG
>VXBW01007121.1:34227-46449 GCA_013400375.1 Thinocorus orbignyianus
CCCCCCGCCTCTGGGGTGGTGGTGGCCCCGCGGGGGGGGGGGGGGGGGGGCAAGTCTGTGCCTCCCGAGTGGATTCACTCGTGCCCAGTGACACCAGGGAACAGGGAGCACTGGTGCCTTGGCATATGCTGCACAGAGATGGAGCTCCACATATGGTTTCTTCTCCTTAAGGGTCTGAGATGCCACTTGCACCCTTTGAAGGGGTTGTAGCAGGTGCTCTGCAGGTGGGGAAGTCTGAAGCCTTGGGGATGGGGTACCTGGGGGAGTCGGGGAGCTCCGGAGCCTCTCTGGTGCTGTGAGATGTGGACCAAGGCACACGCGGTGTCCGGAGGGTGACCGCAGGGTCCTGAGCCCTGGAGCCCCTTCAGATGGATGCCACTGGAGCAGGGCATGGCCCCCTGGGAGCAGAGCCAGCCCCAGGCTGTCCCACCAGCCGGATGGTCAACGTGGGTCCATGTGCTCAGCCCTCCACCCTTTTTCTCTTTGAACAGGTAAAAAAACCGGAGCCCCCGAAAATCGCAACAAAGGTAACCAGCCTCTCCATCCTTTGAACCAGCACCACACTAACTACTGAGCATTCCTCCTTCCTTCCTTCCTTCCTTCTTCTCATCAGTCTGTGCTCTTTGCTGCTCCGGCGGGACTCTCGCCTCGTTGTCCTGGGAGAGGGTGCAACAGTCCTGCAGCCGGTGGCCGCAGCACAGCATCACAGTGCCCTCCAGCACCCCACCACGGGGCTGTGCCTAGCTGGGATAGGGCTAGCTGCCTTCCCCCTGTGACCGCCTTGCCCCTGTGTGGGGCAAAGCCGTTGTGCAGGGAGATCAGGGCTCCTCCAGCAGCCTGGACCATTGGCAGAGCATCCCTTTCTCAGGGCAAACTTCATCCATATGGACAAGAGCTGTGACCTGGTGGCTCTGGAGTCCTCGTGTCCCCAAGAAGCCATCCCTCTGGTGGGGGATGTATTTGGCTTAGGCAGAGACATAGGGAGAGACATTCCTGGGATGAAATGTCCCACAGGGCCTGGCCAAATCGATGGTTGCACCCTCTCCTCCCATGGCCTCGACTCCGTGAGCGTCTCCTCGCCAGTGTTTCTCACACTGTTCTTTGCAGGCTGTGGAAGAAGCCCATTTCTGCACCTCTCTCTTCACCTCTCTCTCTCTCTCTTTCTCTCTCCTCTCAGCAGTTTGAGTTTCCCTCCTTCCCGTCAGACTGTGTCTGGGTGCTTGTTTTGTCCGTGTCGGGTCTGTTGTGACCGTGGAGGTGTCCGATGTGGAGCAGCCACAGGCTCTGGGGTGTCTCAGACCACTGAGTGGTGGCAGTTGTGGCAGGGGACAAGCCCATCCCTCTCCCCGTCCTCCAGCCACCCTGGGTCTCCCTGGTGCAGACCTTCAGCTGGACTAGGTCAATTGTAGCAGCTGAAAACCTGGCTGGCTTGGGTCCTAAAAACGTGATGGATGGCTCAGGGCTAGGGTTTGAGGAACAGGCTCCCTCCTCTTCAGTCTTCATCCAAACTTCTAACCGTTCCCCTCCATCTCACACCCCCTCAGTCACCCCCACCCAGCAAGTGATTCCTGCTGAGCTGCCCACAGGGCACTGCAGAGGTGGCACCAGGAGCAAGGATGCTCATCAGGGCTTAGGGGGGAGGACCAGAGCTTCTTTGGGGTCAGCCCAAAGTGCTCCCCATCTGCTGCAGGATGTAAAGCAGCCCCTGGACAAGGCTGGAGGAGACCTGCCTCCACCCTAGAGCCTGGCCAGAGGGTTTCTTGCTTCCGTAGAGGTGTGACCAGTGCAGGGGTCACATCACCAGTGTCAGCTCTGAGGATCTGTGGGACCATAGAGAGGTGGCAGGGCCCCAGGACACGAGATTTCCGTGTGCTCAGATGCGTGTGTCGTCGGGAATGGTTCTTGTTCTGGGTCTTTTCTCTCTCTCTCCCACCACCATCTTTCTCAGTGGTGTCCTACAGGTTTTCCTGGTCTCTCTCCTATTCACACGTGGTGTTTTATCTTGCCCTGGGCTGTAGCTAAAACTCAGGATGGTGTGGCCTTAGAGATCCAGCCCCTGAAGAGCCAGGAAGGGGTGGAAAATGAGGAGAAGGAGAAGAAGAAAGTGAAGGTACCCAAGAAGGAGAAGTCTGTGCTGCAAGGGAAGCTCACGAGACTGGCGGTCCAGATCGGGAAGGCAGGTGAGTGGTGGTGACCCAGCATAAGATGTCATCCTAGAGCTCTTCTAGAAGGCTGTCCCCTTCCCCTGTGCCCCCTCACCTCCTGCTCTGCCTCTTCTTCCCCCAGGGCTGATCATGTCAGCCATCACAGTCATCATTTTGGTGCTGTACTTCGTGATCGACACGTTTGGGGTGCAGGGGCGGCCCTGGCTGGCAGAGTGCACCCCCATTTATATCCAGTACTTTGTGAAGTTCTTCATCATCGGTGTCACTGTGTTGGTGGTGGCTGTGCCTGAAGGGCTCCCGCTGGCAGTCACCATCTCCCTGGCTTACTCCGTGAAGGTGAGACCACGACGCAGTGGGGTTGCTGGGGGGCATGGTGGGGAAATTCAGCCTTTTGTCTCTAAACTTCTGAGTCACGGTGGCTGTTGCAGAAAATGATGAAGGACAACAACCTTGTGAGGCACTTGGATGCGTGCGAGACCATGGGCAATGCCACCGCCATCTGCTCGGACAAGACGGGCACCCTCACCATGAACCGCATGACCGTGGTGCAGGCCTACGTGGGGGACACTCACTACCGCCAGATCCCCGACCCTGATGCCATCCTGCCCAAGGTCCTGGACCTCATAGTCAATGGCGTTGCCATCAACTCTGCCTACACATCCAAGATCTTGGTGAGTCAGAATAGCCCAACTTTGTCTTGTGGCCCTTCCCACCGTTGGCCATCCCAACAGATCCCATCCTGCTGTACCAAGGTCTGACGTTGCTTTTCCTTTCTTCTCCAGCCACCTGAGAAGCAAGCTGGGCTACCCCGGCAAGTGGGCAACAAGACCGAGTGCGCCCTGCTGGGTTTTGTGCTGGACCTGAAGCAGGATTACCAGGCTGTGAGGAACGAAGTGCCAGAGGAGAAGCTCTACAAGGTCTACACCTTCAACTCGGTGCGCAAATCCATGAGCACGGTGCTGAAGAACAGCAATGGTGGCTTCCGCATGTACAGCAAGGGAGCCTCCGAGATCATCCTCCGCAAGTAACCATCCTCCCTGGCTACCCCAGTCCTCTCCCCATCCCTTGGGTTTTAGGTTCTCCATGCACTGGGGGGCTGTGGGGTGGAAGGTTCTGAGCTACTGTGGAGGAGGGAGGTGACAGTTGGGAGGTGCAGAAGTTTTTAACTCTCTTAAGGTGGCTTTGGTTAAGCTTTGGGTGAGGGGGATGTCCCCATCTTGCAGATGTGGAAGCTGGGTGGTGGGGTGCCATCAACACATGCCACAACCAGGCTCCCTCACCTTCCATCCTGGTCCTGTGTTAGGTGCACCAGGATCCTGGACAAGAATGGTGACCCCCGGGTGTTCAAGATGAAGGACCGGGATGAGATGGTGAAGAAGGTGATAGAGCCCATGGCCTGTCACGGGCTGAGGACCATCTGCCTGGCCTTCCGGGACTTCCCTGCTGATGCTGAGCCAGACTGGGACAGCGAGAATGAGATCCTGTCTGACCTGACCTGCATCGCTGTGGTTGGGATAGAGGACCCTGTGCGGCCAGAGGTACTGAACCCCAGCTCTGCCATGGTTGTCCTCCACCCTAGCCCTTTTCCTGGGCCAGGAGCGCCTTTTCCTGGGCCAGGAGCGCCTTTTCCTGGGCCAGGAGCTCCTTTTCCTGCTGCTCAGGACCACAAACTCCTTAAGCAAGCACAAGCAGCTCCTCTGCATCCTCCTTGAAGTGGTCCTATGACCAGCTCCCTGCTGCTGGCATTTCTCTTCCATGCTTGGACAAAATGACCTGTTTCCACCCAAACTTTCCCCCCAACTGCTACCAGGGAGGGATACCAGGGTACCCAGCCCCTGAGCTCCTTTTCCTGCTGAGCCCCTGAGACCCCATGAGCTCCTTTTCCTGCTGCTCAGGACCCCAAGCAGCTCCTGTGCATCCATCCCTGAAGTGCTCCACACAACCAACTCCCTGCTGGTGGCATTTCTCTCCTGTACTTGGACAAAATGACCTGTTTCCATCCAGACTTTTCCCCCAGCTGCTGCAGGGCTTTCTGCCCAAACCAGACTGGTTCCATGTGCAGTTGAAAGGTGCACAGAGACACTGCGTAGGGGTGACAGGGGTGTTGGAGAGGGGCAGGGCTGATGGAGCTGGTTCCTGGCAGGCAGCTGGGCTTAATGCAATAAGCTCTCCGCTACCTGCCTCTTGATTACATTTTGGAGCTTGCCCCCGTGCTCCTGCCTTGCTTGCATCTTTCCTGATTAGATGTTGGAGTATCTGGGTCTGGGAATTGCATTACAGATGCCCCGTCTGCACCGGCTCTGGAGGCCATTGATTCAATTTGCTAATTTCTCCCTAATATCCTCTTTCCCCCGACTCTGCCGTAATAGATAAACCCATTAGTGCAGCAACGTGCTGCCGGAGCGGGGCAGTGGGGGCGGATGAAAAGCCCCCCTCTTCGTTGTGATGGATCATAGGGCTTGTCCGTGCCTTGGTGCCATGGCATGACGAGGAGGAGGAGGTGATGAGGTTGCCTTCCTTCCCCTTGGGGCAGGGGCTGGAAGATCTCACGCCGTCTGTGCTGGAGGAGCTGCTCCGGACATGCACAGGGGTCTGGCTGGAGCTGTGGGGAGGGCAGGAGGCTGTGGCACTGGAGCAGTAAGCAAGGGACAGGCATCCTCCCCAGTTTCCAGTGGCTTCCCTCATTCCCATGGGATAAATAGCTGAGCTTGTTCTGGAGAGGGGAATTTTCATTTCAACATCTCAGCCCCAGTGTCAGCATCAAGCAGAACCCAGGACCCTTTCCAGACCCTTTTAGGGAGGGTGGGAGAAGAGGTTCCTGGCTCCTGGGATACTCAGTGCCCAAACTGAGCAACCTGCCCTGTCCCTCTGCCACCCACCCCCCTGACTCTCTCATTGTCCCCCCCTGCGCAGGTGCCAGATGCCATCCTGAAGTGCCAGCGTGCAGGGATCACTGTCCGGATGGTGACGGGGGACAACATCAACACTGCCCGTGCCATCGCCACCAAGTGTGGCATCCTGCTGCCCGGGGAGGACTTCTTGTGCCTGGAGGGGAAGGAGTTTAACCGACTCATCCGAAACGAGAAGGGAGAGGTGAGAAAGCCCCCTCCCCAGGTTCTCCTCTGCGGTGGGTGTGGGTGGCCTCTCTGACAGCCCTGAATCCCGCTAGGTTTTCCTCGTCTCCTTGGATAAACACTGCATGTCCCTCTCACTTGCTGGGGTCCTCAGCCACAGGGGTGTCTGGGGGAAAAGGTCCTGCCTTGTCCCAGTTGGGATTTGCTCTCTGGTGGAGCAGAAGGGTTTCTGGTGTGGGGGTCCCATCCTTTTCTCACAAATCCCTTGTTCTGCAGGTAGAACAGGAGCAGCTGGATAAGATCTGGCCCAAGCTGCGTGTGCTGGCCCGTTCCTCCCCGACAGACAAGCACACACTCGTGAAAGGTGAGCACTCGCCAGCTCCTCCAGGTGCTGTGTCTCAAAAGAGTCTCATCCTGCTCTGGCCCAGGTGCTTGTGCAGCATAACCCGTGCTGGGAGCCTGCCCTTGGGGCTTATTTTCTCTGAACTTCTTGTCTCTCTCTGTCTCAGGAATTATTGACAGTACTGTTGGTGACCAGAGACAGGTGGTGGCCGTGACTGGGGATGGGACCAACGATGGCCCAGCTTTGAAGAAAGCTGATGTTGGCTTTGCCATGGTACGGAGGGGCAGTGGGTTTCCCCCCGGGGTGGGGGACTTTCACCCTCTGGGGTGAGAAACTAATGGCATGCTCAGGTATTCTCAACACTGAAATTATTTCTGGAGCAGGAGAACTCTTTTCCAAATCTACAGGATGGCTTAAAAATCTTAAAACAAAGAAAAAAAGGAAATTCTATTTGGAGATTTGACTTAATTCTCATGAACTTTGTAGGATCATTAGCAAAAGATGTGTGGAAAGCAGTCCTCCCGGAGCCTGGTGTAGGGCTGGGCTCCTCTGTCCCACCTTCAGGGACTGTGTCAAGGTGTTTTTGGAGCACACTGAGCAGGGACCTGCCTGGCCCTGGTGTCTGTGGGGTCCTGGAGAGCTGTGGGAAACCAGTAACTCAGCGTGACTTGGTTTATCCCTGTGGTTCTTCACCCAGCTCGTAACGGGCAGCCCAGGCTCCGGGCGTGGTGCTGGCACAGACTTGGGAAGTTTATTTTAAGGTGAAGAACTCTCATCTCCTGGTTTGCTACTTTTCTTTGGCCTGTCCGAAAGAAGCAAGAAAATAAACCTGTCAGTTTTAATGGGTTTCCTGGGAATTGTTGAAGTTTAGATACGAGAGCAGGAGCCAGCTGCTGGGTGTGGAGCCTTCTGAGCCCACGTAGGGAGCTTTGAATGAGAAATTTGGGGGGAGTAGAGGTTTGTAAGAAGGTTTTAAATATCTAGGTGCATTTCTGGAGCCTTTAGGGCAATCAGAAGATTGTAACCTATCTTCTTTTGGGGGGGACTGTACAGCAAGCCTCCCTGCCCCATGTGCAGGATCAGACCAGGTCTCTAGGGAGTAGGGGGGGTCAACCAGCATGTGGGGTTCCTTTGGCTGGGCTGTCCAGTTTGCCCCAAAGTTTGTGTCCTAAAACAGCTGGGTGGGGATTCCCGTGTGAGATGGGCCTTGCAAATCTCAGGAGCTTCTCTGGGACAGCAGCAGGGAACCAGTTGGTTTCAGGGATGGCTTTGGTGCCTTTAATTCCTGAAAAGTTGGCGCCTCTGTGTGCCGGTGAGGAGAAACGCAGCGAGCTCAGCTCCTGAAGAGCAAACTCTGCCCTTCTGAGATGTCGTGGGTAAATTTGGGAGGAGGTTTTGGGCATCCCTGGGGCTGTCATCTCCCTCAGACAGGGCAGAAAGCACTATAGAAGGCACCAGGGCTTTGGGCTGCCGACAGCTTTCCCTTATTTGGGTGTCCCCAAGCCTTTCTTGCAGCAGAGATGTTCAGCCAGGGATACCAGTGGTCTTTGGGAATAAGGAGGAGGCCACGTTTACAAGCTGTTCTCCAGCTTTTCTGCACTGTGGCCTCTGTCTGTGGGGCACACACAGTGGCAGACTAAAACTGCTCTGAGCCCAGAGCTGAGGCAGTGTCCATCCTTAAAGGCTTTGCTGTCCAAGAGCCTCCTCCCTCTTGGGTGCGTTGGCAGGACCTGCTGTTAAAGGCAGGATTGGCATCAGCTCCGCTGCCTCCAGTGGATTTTTCTCTAGGGGCCATTCCTTGGAAGAAACGGAGCCAGGCAGATGTCGAGCCTGCTCCGTGACTCACCCAACCCCATGGTTTTCTCCCTGCCTCCTCAAGGGCATCGCAGGCACGGATGTGGCAAAGGAGGCTTCGGACATCATCCTGACGGATGATAATTTCACCAGCATCGTCAAGGCGGTGATGTGGGGACGCAACGTCTACGACAGTATCTCCAAGTTCTTGCAGTTCCAGCTGACTGTGAACGTTGTGGCCGTCATCGTGGCCTTCACAGGCGCCTGCATCACGCAGGTACGGAGCTGCTGGGCTCAGCAGGGGGAAAGGAGGGATCTCCTGCGAAACAGGGAGGGAAAAGAGGATGGTTTTGGTGGTGTGACATGTTTCCCCCTCCTCTCTTTGCAGGACTCTCCTCTGAAGGCTGTCCAGATGCTGTGGGTGAACCTGATCATGGACACCTTTGCCTCTTTAGCCCTGGCCACCGAGCCCCCATCCGAATCCCTGCTGCTGCGTAAGCCCTACGGCCGCAACAAGCCGCTCATCTCCCGAACCATGATGAAGAACATCCTGGGCCATGCAGTGTACCAGCTGACCATCATTTTCACGCTGCTTTTTGCGGGTGAGCTGTGAAGCCCCAAGAAATGACAGGGGAGGGAATGAAGCAGAGTCCCAGCACTGCCTCATGAGCCAGTGTTCCTCGCCCTTTGGGGACTCTTGTTTTCAAGAACAAGTCTTGGTGACCCCATGTTGGCCAGGACAGAGCTTATTTAATAAGGGATGGGAAGCAGAGGGTTGTTGAGGGAGGGGATTTACACTGAGGGTGTAGGTCTGCTCGAGAGGTGCAGAGGCATTTTTAGCCAGGCTAGCAGGTTTTCTCAATTTTTAAGCAACATTTCTAAGCATGGGGGACTCCAGTTGGATCAAGGGATCCTCAGCAAGAGCCTGGGATCCTAACTCCACCAGCGCAAAGCAGGATCTCATTTTCTCTTCTCTTCCCTGCCCTTCCTCATCCCCTCCCCAAAACCCCCCTTGTCTGCTTAGGGGAGAAGTTTTTTGACATCGACAGTGGCCGAAATGCCCCTCTCCACTCCCCGCCCACCGAGCACTACACCATCGTCTTCAACACCTTTGTCATGATGCAGTTGTTCAACGAGATCAACGCGCGCAAGATCCACGGGGAGAGGAACGTCTTTGAAGCCATCTACCGCAACCCCATCTTCTGCACAGTGGTGCTGGGGACGTTTGTAGCTCAGGTGGGAATGAGATGGTGGGGCTGGGAAGGGAACGTGACACAGGTGGGACCTGTGTCTGCTGCACTCTCTGCCCACAGCTCTGTCCCCTCTCCTTACTCTTCTCCAGCAGCTTCTTGGTGACACAAGACCTGAATATTGGGGTCTAGAATGTGTTGGGAGGTGACAGGGCTGGCCAGCCAGCGTGCCTCTGGTGTCCTGTAAAGTTTCTAGCCTAGATGTGAGGTCCCTGTTCCTCTCCTGATCCCAGGGAGGGTGGAAAAGACGTGGCGCTAGGGGACCTTTTCATACAACCCTTGGAGCTCGCTGGTGTGTGACTCGTTCTCTCCTGTGCTGTAGATCATCATTGTGGAGTTTGGTGGGAAGCCATTCAGCTGCTCCGGGCTCACCCTGAGCCAGTGGTTCTGGTGTATTTTTATTGGAGTGGGCGAGCTCCTCTGGGGACAGGTAAGAGCCAATCTGAAGAACATCAACCTGTGCCTCCCTGCCATGGGGTACTCGCAGCCCAACCTGCCTCTCCCTGCCCTTCTCCACTGCCCTTGTTCTCCCCAGTATTTATTCAAGGCAGCTTTGGAAAGGGGTGATGTTCCCACCCCAGTACCACACCAGCAGTGAGGAGAGGAGGTGCTAATCTACTCCTCCTTCCCACCCTGCTTGCAGTGGTGGCATCTCTCAGCTGCTTCCTGACATCTGAGTCCTGGGCAGCTCGCTACAGGAATGCTCCCCCATGGGCTTCCATAGCCTGCAGGCTCAGGAGCTGCTCTCTCCCTGCCTCTCCACAGCTGATCTGCACTGTCCCGACCAGCCACCTAAAATTCCTGAAGGAAGCTGGCCATGGCATCACCAAGGAGGAGATTCCAGAGGAGGAGCTGCCCGAGGATGTGGATGAGATTGACCACGCTGAAATGGAGCTGCGGCGCGGGCAGATCCTCTGGTTCAGGGGTCTCAACAGGATACAGACACAGGTACCGTGGGGCACTGGGTACCGTGGGGCTTCTCTTTCTCTCTCTCTTTCTTTCTCTCTCTCTCTTTCTCTCCAGGGACTCTGTCTGGAAAGAGGCACCGGCTGCTGCTCGGAGGATGCCATCGCCTCCTGGGCTAGACTTCTCCCACCGCCTGTGCCTTTCTGGGTCTGCCCTGGCTGGGGAGCCGGGGCAGCCTGGTTTTTGGGGACATCTCAGGGTGGGGGGAGAGACACCGGGCTGTTCTGATGCAGAGCGCGGTGTCCTGCAGCCTGAGACCAGGCTGATCCACAGGAGGCTGGATGTGCTGCTGATGGGCACCTCGTGCAGCAGATGAGGGGTTGGCCATGGAGCCACCTGGGCTCCTGGCAAGCAGGTCAGCATGGAAGCTGCTCTTAACCCATGCTGGGACACTGCTCCCGTTGGTGAACATGCCCAGGAGGGGTCTGCCTGCACAGGACCCTCTCTGGTCTCACTCTTCTGCTGCTCTCCATCCTTCCCAATGGCCTTTTGGCGGAGGGTTCTTGCCACCCCTCCCTGGCAGCTCTCCAGGCTTCTCGCCTGGAGCTCTTGGCCCCGCAGCACAGAAGGGGAGGAGAATCCATCTGGTTTTTACAGGAGCTGTTTCTCCCTGATTCAGTTTTTCCTGAAAGGATGGGGTTTTTTTCCCCAGCCTCCTGGCTGGGCAGGGCAGGGCGAACTCCCTGCAGCAAGGTCTCTGCCCTTCTCTTTCCTCCAAGCCTGGGCAGTTCTGCACCCACGGAGGAAAGCTGTGGGTCCCCAGCAGCCCCGGGCACGCAGGGCTGCTGTGTTACCTCTCATTCCTCCTCCTCTTTTCCCCCTGACAAATGGAGACAACCAGAATGGCCCAGACATGGGGACTGGAGCCAGCACAGCAGCTGTGTTGTGCCATGTTAACTTTGCTTCTCCTCTGTGAGATGTTGCCTTGATGGTTTCAAGGTGAGGGTCAGCCCCTTGTGAGGGGTGGCCAGGCTTCTTCTAAGGGATCCAGGCTGAGCTGCTGGCTCGGTCTGGTTCCTTCGCATGAAGGATTCACTGGGAGCACTGGGCCGTTTTGGAAATGGTCCGGTTGTGTTGAAGGCCTGGTTAGGTATGAATGGCCAAACCTGGAGCCTCCGAGGTGTCTTCCTGCAGCCATGGTGGACCTGGGATGAAATAAGCTCTTGCCACGTGGAAAAACACTCCTGGATGCTGGCATGTCCTTGGAGCATCTTCAGCAACCCCTTTTCTGGCTGTGGTGCCCTGTGCATCGAGCAGAGCAGCTGGAAAGTCCAACCCTGGCATCTTGGGGCTTCTGTCCCAAGTCCATGTGTCTTAAGCAAGGTCACAGAGCTCTTCCCTCAGGCCAACGTGATGCTGGTGGGACATGAGAGTCCCTCTGTGGAGGGAGATCAAACTGGGGAAGGAGTGGTGTGTGAAATACCTCCAGAGTGAACTTAGAGCCTCGTGGGGGTCTGCAGGAGGTGTCCCTTTCTCAGGAGCCATGTGGGCAGACCATGGTGGCACAGGGCTGGGGACAGGCCAGTCACAAAGTGTTTGGGAAGCCACGGTGGCACCCAGATGCTGCTCGGTTCTTCTGGTCTCCTTGCTCATCCACAAAGCAACTGTGGGCCGCCCACCACCAGGGATTCTTCCTGCTGCGTCCCTTCCCACTTCTCCCAGCTCTGCTTCCAATGGCTGTGCAGAGCCCTGAGCCTGGGAGAGAGGGTGAAACATCTTCCAGCACAGCCATGGGAGCTGCGGGAGCGTGGTGTGTCCCAGGATCCAGCCCCTCCAGTGTACATCCCGTGGGGCTGAGGCACCAGTATCCCTTTCCCAGTGCAGTTTCTGGACCACCGGCTGCCCACTCACACCTCTGCCCACCTTCTCTCTCTCTTTCTCTCTGCTCCTCCTGCAGATTATCAGGATAACCCAAGGTGTTTCATCTATCGCTCCCTCCCACCACAGNACCCCTCTCCTTGTCTCTGGCCGGGGCGACGCTATCTCACTCTCTGGTTCTTTGCAGATGGACGTAGTTTACACATTCCAGACCGGCGCCTCCTCTTTGCAGGGAGCCCTCAGGAGACAGCCTTCCATCGTGAGCCAGCACCACGATGTAAAAAATGTTTCTAGCCCAACCCATGTAGCTCTTTCCTCCGTCAATTCCACTCCCACCACTTCTGCTGTTGCTGCTGCTGCTGCATCTCCTCCTGCGGGCAGTGAGTGATAGTCTATTACAATGCATGACTTCTAATAACCACAGAGAGCACCTGCACCAACCTAACCCGGCCTGTTCTCTCTCCCTCTAACCCTTGACTCGCACACTCATTCCCAAAGTGAAGGATGGGGCGGGAGAGTGTATTTTTTTTATTAAGAAAAAGCAAAAAAGAAAAAATAAAATTCCATACTCTTGCAACTTTAGCAAGTTTATGNCCACTCACACCTCTGCCCACCTTCTCTCTCTCTTTCTCTCTGCTCCTCCTGCAGATTATCAGGATAACCCAAGGTGTTTCATCTATCGCTCCCTCCCACCACAGCCTCTTTTCTTGGTGGTGGGATAAACCCAGCCCCTCTCCCCAGAGCGGGGCAGAGGCTGAAGCCGACCTCTCCTCTGCTCCCAGTAACACCAGCCGAACCCAGTGTGGGTTTAT
>VXBW01007121.1:46673-59707 GCA_013400375.1 Thinocorus orbignyianus
CGTGAGCCAGCACCACGATGTAAAAAATGTTTCTAGCCCAACCCATGTAGCTCTTTCCTCCGTCAATTCCACTCCCACCACTTCTGCTGTTGCTGCTGCTGCTGCATCTCCTCCTGCGGGCAGTGAGTGATAGTCTATTACAATGCATGACTTCTAATAACCACAGAGAGCACCTGCACCAACCTAACCCGGCCTGTTCTCTCTCCCTCTAACCCTTGACTCGCACACTCATTCCCAAAGTGAAGGATGGGGCGGGAGAGTGTATTTTTTTTATTAAGAAAAAGCAAAAAAGAAAAAATAAAATTCCATACTCTTGCAACTTTAGCAAGTTTATGATACCTTCTGGTCCGTTTCCCTCCCCATTCCTTGTTGCTTCCTCTATTTTTTTTATCTCTTTTCCTCCTTTGCAGGCCTGACCTGTGAGTCCACCCTCCTGCAGGGTGCAAAAATTGGCTGTTCTTGTTCAGAGAGCCTTGTGTTCATGAGCAACTAAAAGCATTGCTGTGAAAAGGGCACGCTGCGCCCAAAAGCTGCCTTTTCTTTCCCATGCGGCTCTGCCCAGCCCCGGGATGCCCCAGGAGGGCAGGGATGGGCAGAGGCGTTGCTTTACTCGAAGCTGGAAATCTCTTTGGAGGCAGAGTGGCCGCTTGGACCTTCCCACAGCAGTTTGTGGGCTACTGGGGCCACCTGAGCTGTGGTAACGGGCTGTCTGCGTGCTCTCCACCTCTTCCAGGCGTGTGAGAAGAGGTGTTTGCTCCTGCCTTGGTTGGGAGGCTGGATGGTGGGTGACAGCAGCCGGTTATCTCAGCTCAGGTGGCCGGTGGTGGCACCTCGGAGCCGCTCACCTACAGCTCATCTCGCTGGTTCAGAGCTGGTTTGTAAGCAAGCCAACTCCTCTGTCCTGCCTGTGACGTTGCATGCCCTGCGGGACAGAGCTGAGCGAGCCCTGTGCACCTCAGTGTGCCCTTTTGCTGCCCTGGGGACAGCACAGGGCTCCTCTGGTCCCCCCCGGGGCAGCCAGAGCATCGCTGTCCCGTTGTGGCGGCTCATCGATGCCCGGCTTGTCCTGCACACGCTGGTTCTCGGTGTTACGTGGAGATACGTGGCTCTCTGCACGTGAACAGAGATGGAAAACGTGGCCCTGCTGAATGCCAGTGGCCAAGCTGGATTCCTCAATCTAGACGTGGGTTTCCAGACCAGATTAAACCCCTCTGTGGTGCAGAGCCCCTCTCCGTGTTCATCGTGAGCTGCATATTCGGGCTTGTGAGCACGTGAACGGGAATTCTCTCTGCAGGGCTGTGCCCCAGGCTGTGAGTAGGTAGTGTATCTTTCCTGGATAATTGTTTGGTCATTTTTCTGTGTTCTCCGCTTATTGAAGACATATCCTTGGTGACTTCTTGCATAGCTTTCAGTTTCCACTCTTTATGCACTGTGGGAGAGAAGAGAGAATTTCTGATAATTTTGTTTTCTCTCTCTTTAGCCAAACACTGATGCTCGAAGTTTATTTTGATTAACCCCAGTGTTTCTGAAGCAGCGCAGCTGCCTTGTCTTCCTGACTGCATCTGGGCACCACCAGGACTTTCTAATCGGAAGAAAACCTGCTTAGAGTGGTCTCAGGGCAGGGGGCTCGGGTGGGCAAGACCAAAATGCAGGTTTTTTTGCAGTCTGTGGATTAATACCCTGCCCGATTTGCAGCGAGGGAATAGACAACTTGGATAGTTTGTGCCCTTCCGGGCTGCAGACAACTTTCCCAGGAGCTAACCCAGGTCACTAAGTCTTCCCTCTGTTTTTCTGCCAAGACTTTTCTCTATTTCCCTCTGCTGCTTCCCTTCCTTCTCTCTCTCAAAGCTCCACTTCCTTCCATATGGATTAATGGTGTCCCTCTGTCTTCCACTTCACTCGGTGGGATGAGTTTTCCAGGGCTGGACCTCGGCAGCCCCGTCTGCTGTGTCCCTCTTGGGGCCATGGAGGAGAAGGAGGTCTTGGAAAGGACCCGCAGGAGATGGCTTGCAGAGCTGAGCTGATCTCAGGAGGGTTTTGCCCTGGTTTGAGGGAGCTGGGCAAAGCGAACCAGGGGTCAGTGGTGGAGCTGTTGCTGATTTTGTGCAGAAGATGTAATTTCCACCTCTTGGGGAGCGGTGGGGTTTGCCCAGCCCATGATGATGGTGCAGTGATGATGTGAAATGAGAATGAATTCCAAGCTTGCAGGTTGTGAAGGTTTTGGATGGAGAGGAGATGTGAACCCTGACCACGGGCAAGGAGGGAGGTGGGCTTTCAGCTTGGTTATGGAGGGTGATGTTTGCACTGCCTGGCTCATTCAAAACATGTTTCCTTGCTGTTAAATTCTTCTGACAAAGGAACAGCTGCATTAATTTCACAGCAGTTACTGATGGAGATGGTTAAAGTAAAAATATCCAAGGAAAGTTGGAGCAGAAGTTACTGGTGGAGCTGAAGGCAGTGATGTGGTCAATACGGTCTGGACTCACCATTGCTTGAGGTGGTGGAGCAGGGAGAGCTTCTGTGAAGCTTCTCCTTCCTCTGAGCTTGTACTGCTCTGACCACCTAGTTGTTCTGCAGGCTCTCATTAGCTTGTTTGGGTTGGTTATGTTTGGTTTAATTGGTTTTGCACGCTGCATTTTAGGGGTTGGTGCTTTTGTCAGTGCTTGCGGTTGTTGTTTTCAAGAGGTTGATGTGACAGGTTATCGGTCTTGGTAGAAGGTGACCTCCTTGATGGTTTCCCTTGTCCTGTGCATTCACACTAAACACTGAATTTATCCAGGATCTTACTGTGATCATTAGTACAGCAGACACAGCTCTGAATTTCTGTTCCTAGCTACATAAACTTTCCATTTTCACAGGCCAGCTGGTGCTCCAGCATCGTGGGGGGGTGCCTGGTCCATGCTCATCTCCTCAGGGGTGTCTGCCATCCAGCTCACGTGTCTGTACTGGTCCGGGTGTGCGTGCGAGAGCTGCCCTGTTTGTTTTTAGCTGGGATGTGCTGAGCCTGTGCCAGGGGGATGCCACGTTGCTGCCCCATGAGGTGCAGCACCATCTCTCTGAGCCAGGTGGAGAACGGCTTCAGAAGGGCATTCCTGGCAAGGGGGGAACCCTGGAACACCTCGCAGGTAAAATCTCCAGGGTTCCAAGCACAAGACTCTTCTTTTGAGTAACTTCTCTGGTCTGGTTTTGTGGGTGCTGTTTGTGCTGAGACCAAAGATCCCCAGGAGGCTGTGCTGTGCTGGTTGGTGACTTCCCTCCTCGCCTGCCCGTGTACCAGGTTGAGGTGAACAATTTAACTCCACTCATCTCAGCAGGAAGATGGGGTGTCATCTCTGCTCACCCACTAGATCTGCAGCCCACTTGCAAAGGAGCAGCAGAACTCCTGTGTACCTTTATTCACCTCCTCAGCCTGCAAGGGGGATACCTGCATCGTTCTCCCTCCAGCAGCTCCACACGCTCTCTGCTCCCTCAGCCACTTGGCTGAGTGATGAGGAGGCTCTCCAGGGTGTAGCATAGGGATGCTGGGGAGGAGCACCCCTTCTGGCACCACTTTTGTGGGATTTGGGGCTCTCCTCCCTTTTCTTCACCGTCTTCAGGCCACAAGAGCAGGCAGGGGACATAGATGGGGACTGGGTTCCTCAGGCATTGGGAGTTGGTTGATGGAGCTCATGCTGCTGCTGTGGACAGAGCAGAACGACTGATGCTGCTACAAGGAGATGTTACCAACTTCTGTGCCCAGCATTGCTGAACAAAGTGGTCTTTGGGGGCAGCTCCTTCCAAATGGAGAAGTTGACCAGATCTCCTGGTCCCAGATGAATTCTGTTTAACAGAGAAAAAGCTTTTATTGCTTCCATAAAACACCCAAGAGCTTGTGCCAGACACTTGGTCCCCGCAGACAACTTTTCTCAGTAGCTTCCCCTCTAAAGGGAGGAGATGGCCCAGTTCCCAGGTGACTGGGAAGGCGCCACGAGCCAGGAGGATGCTGGTGTGACCTGCTGTGGCAGCATGGGGGGACCTCTGGAGAGAGGCCATGTGTTGGATCTGGCCTGAAGGAATCAGAAGGGGGAGAGCATCCATGTAAGATGCAACAGAGCAACCCGAGGGATGCTTTGGAGGGCACCATGTGATGGGTCGCTCTCGGCTTTGCAGGAGAAGGCAAAGCCACGTGTGTGTGATTTCCCCAGGCCCTCCAAAGCCTGGGAGACCTTCAGCTGCTCGGTTTGTTGGCTCTGCTTCAAAAGCCCACAGATTGATTGCATCGCCCTCCTGCAGTTTATGCCTTTTGACATCTTTTGAGCCTTTATAGCCCTGAGTCATCCAGGAGAGCTGGAGCTCTCTGTTGCAGCTGAGGTGCACATGTTGGTTCTCTCACGCGTGCCAGCGTCTGCAGTGGGGTGGAGAGGTTCTGCTGCAGCCCCATGGCACTGCCACCTCCTGGATCTGACACTTGTCACCCATCCGACTGCACAACTGTGACTTCATTGCAAGGGAAGGCAAGAGCTGGAAGAGTTTAAGGTTGGATTTCCAGAGGAGCTGGAGGAGGCAGTGAATCCATTGCTGGCCACCATCTGGGTTTGTTTCCAGACTTCTCCCTTCCAGTGCAATGGAGGTGGTAGAGCCATACCCTGGTTGTCCAAACTGGACTCTGCATCTCCTGCTTGTCACACATTGAGCCTGGCTTTTGGTGCTGGCAGGCTGTGGGTTTCAGTGGAGCAGTGCATGGCCAGGTTTTCTAGCGAAGTTTAGGATTGAGTTGATTTGGTTTTTTGTGCAGAGCATCCAAAAAAATACCACTTTGAAGGAGACCCAGCGGTTTCCAGCATGTGGGTGTAGGGAAGGTTTTGGAGCTCCATCCCGGGACCCAGGTGGCAGCTGTGTGGGGGAAACCCACACAGATCTGGCTTCCTTCTTGCATGTTTAGCTGGGTCTGTTTTTACTGGTGGTATCCGCTTGGACCTACTGTTTCACAGGGGCTTAAAATGTTTGTGCCACCTTTTCAAAGCCCGTTCCTTTCTATAGGTCTAAAAATGAAGTAGAACAAACACACACATCGCTCCCACGGTAGAGGGGTTGCTTTTTTTTGCCTTGAAGTGAACCCACTGTTTGTCTAACCCACCTCTTTTTGGAGTTGTAGTGCCACTTTTTTTGTCCTCGTTTTACACACACGGACACGCGTGTGCACGCGTAATGACAACTAATGCATTTTGGCTTCCATCCGTTCAAAGTGATCTCGGGGGGGTGGGGTTTCAGGTTTGTTTTGGGTTGTTTTTTTGTTGTTTGTGTGTGTCTTTTCTTGCAGCTTCTGAAGTCGTCCCATAGTCGGTTGATTCCCCCCATCACACACCTAGTGCCTGAGTCTGATCCGTGTTGGCCCTCCTAGTTCACCATAGATCTCTCATTTTGACTTAGCTGCCTGTTCAGTGGTGGTGACTTGTTGTTGTTGTTGTGCTTTTTTGTTTCATCGTGTCTTTATTATTTATTTTCACTTTCTCCTGGGAGCTCTGCCCTCTTGTAGCTGTTACTAACCCCTTTTTTGTTTATCCCCCTTCCACGCTCCTCACCTCCTGGCAGATCAAAGTGGTGAATGCGTTCCGTAGCTCCTTGTACGAAGGCCTCGAGAAACCCGAATCCAGAAGCTCCATCCATAACTTCATGACTCACCCAGAGTTCATCCTGGAGGAAGACGAGCCTCGAACACCATTCCTTGACGGCGCTGAAGACGACCCTGAGACTGATGGACTCAAAAAGCGAGGTGGGGGTATCCTGGGTGGATCTACATCCCTCAACAGAAATAACAATGCAGTGGACAGCGATCAAGCTGAGGTCACCGTCCCGGAGCCTGAGAGCCCCTTACACAGCTTGGAGACATCGGTTTGACCTTAGAACTTTGAAAAACCCCCCTCCTTCTCCTCCTCCTCTACCTTCGCCCATCACCCTGTGTGATATTGGCACCAGTAACTCATCACATACTGCGGTCACTTCGTGTCAGACTGCTCATACGTATATCATTTGGGTGTTTTGTTTCTTTTTAGGGGGTATTTGTTTTGTTTTGATCTTTTTTTTTTTTTAAAACCATTATTTAGCAGTTGGGAACCAGAGTACCACGAATGCCGGGTGTTGGGAGAGAGGCAAAGCCAAACTTGTGCATCTCCATCCCTAATTTTCAGTGGTACTCGCCCAAGTGAAGCAGCCAGGTTATTTCCTCTCCAAGAGTTGGGCTCCACGCACGCGTCTGTAGAGGATTTTCACTTAGAAAAATGCATGTTCAAAGCAAGTTCAAACTGTTGTAGTCTTACATGCACGCCCTCAGCCCGAGGGCTGGGGTGCACTTGTGACTTTATATTATTATTATTGTTATTTCTTTATTTTTTTTTTCCTTCCACTTGTGGTTTTTTAGGGTTTTTTCTTCGGATGTCGGGGTTTGTTCTTTTGCTTGTGGGATTTGCCTCCTGTAGCTTCACAGTGGGAAGTGGGGGAGTCAGCACTCTAGTGCAAAAATTTAAAAATAAATTAATTAAAAAACAAACAAACAAACAACCCAGCCAGGGGGAAAGGTGTTTACTCACAGGCTGATAGATACAGGGATGTACACCAGTCTTCCACCTCGAAAAATGGTACCTAGCCTTTAGAGTTCCTCCTCTGTGTGGACAGTTCTTCTCTCTGTTTCCAAAGCAGTAATTGGTAGGCAAGGAATGAAGGTGACTTGGCTCTGACCATATGGATGTAAAAGATTTTGATTATTTTTATTATTTTTTTTCTATGAAGCAAGGTGGAGCTGAACTGGCAGTGGAAGGTGGTGAAGAAAAACCCCATGGTTATGAGAAACGGGGATTCCTTCCTGGGGAGCCTTAAGAGCTGTGAAACTTTTGGCCAGAGCCTTGCAAAAGTTTAACGGCTCCTGCAAGGAGACTTTTTTCCATTCTGGCTTCTCTGTACTGTTGGGTTAAATAATCCTTCAGCTTTGGGGTATAAGCTCTATTTAACTGCTGAGGAACCCCAGAGGATGCTC
Source organism: Thinocorus orbignyianus (assembly GCA_013400375.1). Lineage (NCBI taxonomy): Eukaryota > Metazoa > Chordata > Aves > Ciconiiformes > Thinocoridae > Thinocorus > Thinocorus orbignyianus. The sequence continues at coordinate 53,683 of VXBW01007121.1, forward strand.
CAGCTGTGCCCACCAGCTCTGCCCATCGCTCCCAAAGTGTTAGCAGGCTGAATGGAGAACAGGCATGGGGTTATGGGCAGTACAGGGAGTCAGCTCCTTGGTCATGGAAGGGATGAGTCAGGTTGTCTCTTTAGCTGGTGGAAGGGAAGGAAGGCTGCATGGCCAACAGGAGGATCCTTGATTTCCATAGCGCTTCTGCAGCTGGTTTGCCAGTGGAGGTGACAGGTTGGTTGGGCTTCCAGAGAAGGTGCTGCAGCGGAGGCTTTGCCTCACTTGCTGCTTTTCTGAAGGTCATCTCTGCACCTCGCATCCTGCTTCACCTCAGGCTCTTGGAACCATTTGGTCGAGAGTCCTCTTTTCTTTTTGAGCAGAGGCCCCAGTTGTCCTGGGGAAGTTGGCTCTGAACTCTTGTGAAGCCATGGGACAGAGCTGGAGGCAGGAGTTTGCTTTGCTTGGGCTTCATTTCTTCCCCGTTGAGCTCTTGCTGGCCCCAGACAGAGCTGGAGGAAGCTTTGCTGCCTTCTCTTCTTTGTCCCCTTTGGTGTGGATGGAAGCAGAGAGAACCTGGTTGTAACCAGCTGTACAACATCCCCCTCTTTGCCCTGGAAGCCTCCATCCCTGGAAGCAGAGAGGTTTTAGCCAGAGGAGGGTGGGCTGGCTGGTTTCTTCTTCTTTTTCTTTCCTTTAAGAACGCACAGCAGAATCTCCCGTGCCTTCTCCGAGCACTGCCTGCAGCACCGCCTGCCACGCGAGGGCCCAGTACTTTGCCAAGAAATAAGTGTTCCTTAAATGACAACACAAACCAAGTGTCTTTGTTTTTGTTTCCAGCCCAGCACCGACTCGTCCCTTCCTTGGGGTGGGATGGGAGGGAGGGAAGGACGAGGTTGCCCCATTCCTGCCCTGAGTAGCTGAAGGGAAAGCTCCTTCTCCCAGGTCTCCCGGTGCTGGGGTGAAGGCTGGGCTCACACACTGCCAACAGCAAGAAGAAATTGCCACCACTGCCCATCTCCTAAATTTAAAAAAGAAATATTCAGTGTCAGGCCCCCTGCCCGTGGCTGCCCTCCCCGTTCCTTCTTTCCATGAGCTGAAAACAAACAAAAAAATAACCTTGGGCAGGACCAGGAGGGGTTTGGGGGGTGTTTTCTTGGGTTATCCATAAGCAGTGACAGCAGAGACAAAAGGGGTGGCTGTGGGTTCTGTGCTAAAGGTGACATTGCTTCAAAGATCACTTTTTCTATTTTAAATACTTGCAAAAAAAAAAAAGGAAAAAAAAAATGAAAATAGGGTGTTCTTACAAGCTTACGTAAATATTTATTAAATACTTTGGGGGGGAAACACACCCATTTTTTTGGTTTTTTTTCTTTTGATATTTTTTTTTATTACCTCAGACCTGTTTTAAAATAAAACAAAAAAGACTTTAACCAACAAAAAGCCAACTTTGGAGGCTCTCAAAGTCACACTCCCAGAAATCTGTGACTGGCAGGTTGCCACAAGGGTCTGGTTGTCCTTTAGTTGATATATTTTTGTTGTTCTAGTTTCCATATTAGGAGGGGGAGAAATAATGATATATAAATATTATGCAAAAATACAAAAAAATATAAAAAAATATAGTTTTCTTTAGATCAGAAACGGATATTTTTACGTCAGCCATATGTATTTTGTTTAAAGAAAAAAAAATATATAAATAAATGGTGAGTCCCGTGCCTGCGGTGGCGTGGGACGGTGTGACAGCAGTTCAAAGTGACAGGTAATTAATTAATTAACTAATTCCGTGGATCAGCGAGGGGATGCCAGTCGGCCTCCTTTTCTCTGAGCAGCCATCTTTATACTAGGTGTTAGTTGGATGACACAAATGTGGGGTTGTTTTGTTTTTGTTTTTGGGGGTTTTTTATATAAATTATGTTGGTATGGCTGGTTGTTTAAAGCATAAACGTTTTATTGTGCAGGCATCTTTTCTGTAAAGTATTTTTTTGTTTCGTTTTGTTTGTTTTCTACTTATTTTCAGTGATATACTGGCAGCAGGTGACTATTGGGTTAAGTTATTGAGGACATTACAAGAGTTGGGGGAGATTGGTGCTCTACGCTGAAAGGCATGGTCGGCGGCACGAACTTCTGGGGACTCTCTGCACCATGCCTTGAAAGAGGGGGAGATATATATAATTATTATTATTATTATTTTTGCTTTGTTTTGAACTGCCACGAGTGCGCACGGGGGGGGGAGGGGAAGAGTGCCATGCCAGCCAGGAATCGAAGTCATACCCTGTGATCCGTGTTAATTGCCTTGGAATGCTTTGTTATTAAAACACTCTGAACGTAATTTTGCATCCAGTTCTTAATACCGGTAGGGTCTCTGGTGGTGGTGGTGGTGGTTTTCTGTTTTATAAATTGGCGGATTGGTACCAAAGACATTACACCACGTCCTGTGTGCATTGCTGAACAGGCATTTTTAGGCATTTGCATTATGTGATAAGGTTTCCTTTGATTTGCACAGGGGTTATACTTAATTTTCAAAGGTTTTTTGTGCAATAAGCTTTGAGGAGAATTTTTGAAACAATCTCAAGAAGGAAAAAAACTAAACCGATTTTTAGCATGGGCAGCCTTTGGCTTTCCCCAGCCGAGCAGTTAGATGTTCTGTAGTGCTCAGCCCCTTTAGAAATGCTTCTTGGGGTGAATGGAAAAAGCCTCATCCTAGATCCAGGATGGGCATCTCCAAGATGCCGTTGCCACCTCTTCTTGCCCTCCATGACTGCGGGGACCAAGCACCTCAAAGAAGAGTCCCTGCAGGTTTCTGTACCTCTCGGGGGAAGGACGCAGGTACCTGCCTGCCATCGCTCCTCACCGCTGGCTCCAGCTCCTACAAGTTCTTCAACCCATGGAGCACACAACCCATAAAACGTCCTCCTGCCAACCCCGCTCTCCTCAACAGCACAGCTGTGGGGCAACGCCAGCGCCTTCCCTGGCACCTGGCTGGTCCCTGCCAGCACCTCTCTGCCAAGGCTGTCCCCTGCCACCAAGACTGGCTGATCTCTGGCTTTCCTCTGCCTCTCCTATCCTCCTCCTCAACAAAAAAAAACACCCCACAATTTTAATTCAGCAAAGCCCATGGCTAAAACTGCCTTTAGTTTATTTCCTCCCTTTAAATAAATATATATATATACAGTATTAAAATCAACATTTGTGTGTGTATATATATTTATCTAGTGCTCTCATAACAAAACTTTCTTTTGAAGAGGGCACGCGGATCTGAGTTTTTCTTTTCCAGTAACTAAGTATAATAAGCACTGGTATTTTTGTATAAAAACGGGGAAAAAATACAAAACAAAAGACTGAATATTATGTGGTATGCATGACAATTAAAAAAAAAAAAAAATGGTGGTTTCAAAGCAATATGTACCCTGGTGTGTTTGCCATATCCTAAAGTCCAGCTTAAAGTGCACCTGATCTGTATTGCATTTTGATATTAATCTCTATGTACAATGTTTTGCATGTAATTTATATGGTTCTTGGGAGAAAAAAAAAATTTTGAATGAATTGTCAGTTGGCTTCTTCTGAGAAAACAAAACTCCAAGCAGAGATAATACTCGAAGTGGAAGCGGATGAGTGGTTGAGGGGTGGAAAAGGGGGTACATAGCAAAAAAATAAAGCGTGCTGGGGGTGGGGGAGAAGGGGAATGGTTTTGAATCAATAAAGCTTTGGCTGTTGAGCAGAAACAATGCGCAAGTGCATCCAGAGAATAAAATGTGCCCACATGTAACTGTGGCGTCCTCAGTGTGTCCACCAGCTTGTGAAATCAATCCTGCCTCCTTTCCTAGCGCTGGATGAATGGCTGGGCTTCCCACCAGAGCAAGCCAGAGCATGAAAGTGGGGCCTGAGGGGTGGAAAGAGGGATGGGGATCAAAAGCAACCCCACAGCTACAAAAGCACCCCTTAGCGTGGGTTTTCTGTCTGTGTAAACCTTGCTATCGAGAAGCAGGGTCTGGCTGGTTGCACCCAGTGCTTTTTGTCAACTCTGGCTTCTTCCATGTGCAAGCAAAGACCAGAACTGGCTGTCAAATGCCATCCAAACCAGTGCTCCTGGGCTATGGGTCATGCTTCCCTGGAACAAAGATTCTCCCTTGTCCCCTTCCCTGGTGCCGTGTCCACGGTGCCTCCAAGGTGTTGCATGGTGGAGGTTGTAATCTCCATCTCCTGGGGAGCTGTGTCCTGCCTCTGTACCGAGATTGTTTTGCATCCATAGAGGACAGAAGGACAACAGGAAATAAAAGCAACCAGCCTCTGAAATACTCCCAAACAGGTTGATTACACCATAGTTGTTAAACTCCCTGGCTTTGGTGGAGAGAGCATTGCTTCTCCCTGTCTTTAACGACTCCAGGGTCAAGCCGTGATGAGAAGACCAAGCTAGGTGGGGCTGTCATTGAGAAAGTTTAATCTAAACCACCTCAGCTGAGTGTCTGACCCTTGGAGCTGATGACAATCGATATCAACAGGGAGTAAAAGCTTTATCATGCAACGTCGCCCTCTTTCCTGCTTTCTTGGGGAGGTGTCTGTGGTGTCCTCCAGCTCTTAATTAAACAAACAGCCACAATTGCTCCTTTTTTTTTTTATTTTTAAACATGGACCAGGCTGGATGCAGAGAATAAAACAAGTCACAAGGCTTTCAGTCGTTTAATGAGGAAAATGGCTGTACCCGCTGTGCCTGTGCAGTAGCAGGGTTGCCCCAGGCAGCCTCCCCTGAGGACAGACGCTTCTCCTGCTGCTTGGTGGCTGCTTACCACTGCCACAGGGCCAAACCGGGGAAAACGGGCCATCAGCACACTGGGATGGAGAGAAAAAAAGCAGAGGGAGGCAGGTTTAGGTGTGTGATCTGCCATGAAGCCCAAGCAGGACCACGCTACCCTGATAGAAATGGCTGCCAGCCAGGCCTGGGCCTCTCTCCCCAGGATACAGCATGGCCTGAGGTGTCCCAAGGGCAAGGGCCTGCAGGCCGGGAAAAGCGGATTATAAAGGTGAAATAGCTCCCAGCTTGGAAAGTGTAACCCTGAGGAAGCCGTGAGGGAGGGGACGGCCACCTCAGGGGCTGAGGCCCAGCACCATGGTGGGCAGGAGAGAACACCCTGAAGAAAGGCGGGCGGTGGACACTGCAGCCAGTGTGGAGGTGGAGAGGATCACATAATCATAGAATGGTCAGAGTTGGAAGGGACCTTCAAGATCATCCAGTTCCAACCCCCTGCCCTGGGCAGGGACACCTCCCACCACACCAGGTTGCTCCAAGCCCCATCCAGCCTGGCCTTGAGCCCCTCCAGGGATGGGGCAGCCACAGCTTCCCTGGGCAACCTGTTCCAGCGTCTCACCACCCTCACAGCAAAGAAGTTATTCCTAATATCTCGTCTCAATCTCCCCTCTTTCAATTTAAAACCCTTCTCCCTTGTCCTGTCACTCAACTCCCTGACCAAGAGTCCCTCTCTAGCTCTCCTGGACTCCCAAGTCCTTTTCCTCCAGGCTGCTCTCCAGTCATTCTCTACCCAACCTGTATTTGTGCCTAGGATGGAGGACATTCTCCTGCTCGCCCCATAAGGAAGTGCTTTGGGATTAGAAGCGCTGGCGGGACCCATCCGATGAGGAAAAGGGAAGAAAACGCGCCCGCCCCGCCCTGTTCCAACGGTCGGAAGTGGGTGCGGGTGAAGCCGTTCCGCCCGCCATCTTGGCAACGGGCGATGTGACGTTGCCCGTATGTTGGGCGCCATCTTTGAGGCTGGCAGCGGGGAAGGTGACGGCTTGAGCTGCGGCCCCGGCGGATCGAGACGACCCTGTGGTGGCGGCGACGACGACGGCGCCGGTTCCCTGGGGTTCGGTAAAGTCCCTCCTCGCCGGTAACTAGAGCCGTTCGTAGACTGCAGGCGCGGGGGAATGGCTTCCCGCCCGACCCGGGTCCCCTCCTCTCCCCTGAGGGGAAGCAGGCCGCGGCCCCCGCTCCTGGCGGTGCGGGAGGCCCAGGCCGCGGTCCCCAGCCCTTGGCACCGGGGTG
>VXBW01007121.1:59712-82947 GCA_013400375.1 Thinocorus orbignyianus
GCCGTTGTGGCGGCGGGGGGGAGGCTGCTGGGGTCCTTGGGGCAGCGCAGGCCCTCCGGGTATGGCGAGGGGGGTGAGGTGTTCTCCCTGGGACTTTAGAGAGGGGGAGCTGCTCCCCCGCCGCACCGGGTAGGCCCAAGGTCCCTTCTCCCCTCCCCCGGTTATGGGGTCCCTGCCCTTCCCTCCGCCTTTAGCCCTTCTTTAAGTCTTTACTGCGCCCCCCGCGTCCCTGTCCCGGTGGTCTCCCAGGGAAACGGAGCCCCTGGAGAGGTTCGGTTGGGGCAAACGGAAGATCCGGATGTAGGTGCCTTATGACTCTATGTTATTTTCAGTTAAAACCTTGTGCCTTCCTTTTGTAGCAATGCGTGTAAGGGGCGTGCTGTAATGTAGTCATCTGACAAATTGCTCCTCCGCTCCCCCAAAGGAGTTGCCTTCAGGATCTGACTAACTCTGGATGCACCCGGCTGTCATCTTCATTTCTCCTTTAGGTTGTTTAAAACAATTCAATTGGGTGACGTTTGGTTGGGTTTTTTTTTGTTTCTTAAGAACTGGATCTCTGGGGTTTCTGCTTTCTTATGTGGATGTTCGTAATGAGAGTGCTAAAATGATTTCTTACTGTTGTAGTGAAGCCCACAGATTGTTCCCAGAACTGGTGCTTTGGGGTCTGCACTGAGATTGAGCTCTAGGCCATGCTTTCAAAATAAAACACTGTGTTATTTGATTGTAAAAAAACCCCAGATCTCCTGGGGATAGGGGGTTTTGAAATGATATCAGAACCACCACAGTGGCAGCTGATTGAATTGGACACACATCAAACTGATCAGACAGAACAGATAGGCTGAATTTGATGCTGGATGAGCAGGTGTTTCAGGAGGCAAACGAGTCTAGAGAAAGCTTCCTTTTTGCTATTGCTTCTCATCTAAAATGGCACTCTTCCAAATGGCTGCTTCCAGGGGAAATTGACTCTTTTTGAGATGTAATAACACATTTCAGTCAGGAAGAGGAATCGTCACAGTAAATTGTTGCCAGATCGCGATGTTCATTTCAGAAATAGAAAAAGAATGAGTGTCTTTTCTTTAAGGATGCCTTGCTTCGCCCAAGAGTAGATGTAGCAGCTTTAGCAATCCCTTTCAGTTTAGAATTTATTCCCATTTGGGCACTGAGGAGGAAAATCAGGGGGACAGAGAAAATGATAGAGGAGAGTCACTCAGTAAACCTATAGGAAAGAAGGGGTTATGCATTAAGGGAAAGCCACTACATTAAACACTGGTGCTATCTAAAAATTTTGTTAGGAATTTAGCACCTGCTATACCTGGATGTGCTGCAGTCATGCCTGTTGCAACTGAGCAGGATGGAGAGAGCTTCCTTACTGAATGCAGTGTGCTAAAGTGTGTGCTGTTGCCTGGAAGAAGAGCAAAGATTTGCATTGTGTGGAATTTCGGATCTGTAGTTCACCTGGTGAATATATATATTCAGAATTAAAAAAAAAAAAAAAAAAAAAAAAAAAAAAAAAAAACAAGCAGCAGCNAGTTCACCTGGTGAATATATATATTCAGAAATAAAAAAAAAAAAAAAGAAAGAAGAAAGAAAAATCAGTTGTGGCAACCCAGGTACTCATCTGGGGACACTTTGGTGACATCTCCAAGCAGAGCACTGTGTACCTTGGGCTGTACAGCTGAGGTCACAGCTGTAAGCACTGTAGGAAGGGTGACTGCACCTGTAACGTCTCTGTCAGCCATCTCCCCAGATGGTGGATTTGGCAGTGGGAGTTTGATGTACCTTCCCAGATCTCAGGTGGGCAGTGATGGTGTGGCAGAGCCAACAGGCTGGTTTTCAGCTGGAAGAGGAGAAGAAGTGGACTGCAAATGTGCCCAGGTAAACGGGAGCTGTCAAAAGAGATTTGCTTTAGATGTGGGTCATACCAGTGTGGCTGTGGCAGCTGCAGCAAAAATGGATCGTGGAACATCTGGAGAAGACAGGAGTTTTCTTCATGGAAGCAATACTATTGAAAGCCTCTTAATGCCAGAAATGAGGATGCACACATCTGTTGTTTGGAACTTTTCATTATACCTGACACATTCCTTGTGATGTTTAGAAGTGTGTCAGGCAGGGCAGGGACTCTCCTTGGCTCTTCCACGTTTCAGCAACACTTGCAGACCACACACCCTGCACCCTGGACCAGGACCTAGTGGGATGGTGCTGTTGATGACCTGAGGCTCGGGAAGCACTTCTGATTTTTTCTGCAGTTCCACGTGATTTTTTTGCCCTGTGAAGATGATGTATTGAGTCATTTCTTTTCAACAGAGAACCTTAGAGCCAGTTTAACATCTCCAGGATTGGGTGTTGCTGTTCTGTCTTTGCCTGCTGAGCAGGTGCTTGGTAGGAGAAAGGACATGAATTTTAACCATGGGACTCTTTAACTACATGCTGCTGTGAGGGAACTCAGATATAACAATGCACTTTAGTTTTATAATAGTTTATCTGTTATTTATTACTGAAGACACTTTTTTTTCAAGACAAATTTATTAGAAGTTGATACAGATTGTGAGACAGTCAGTTTCCATCTCTAAGAAATGACTGTAGAGCACTGTTGAAGAAGTTTTTTTCATGGCTTTGAAGAAAGTACAACACAAAAATACGTATTTAACTGTTGACATGTGGCCCCTGAACCGTGGCACCTAAGTTACCAAATTAATGTGTGGCTTTCCCTTAATCCCACACCCCTGACTTTCCAGCTTCCAACAACACTGTATGCAGAGCACTAGGTGCAAGCTACCATAATTTACTTATAATTTAAAATCAATGATTCAGGACATTGGGCACAGGAGCACTGAAAACAGGTTAGCAGTTGCTTAAGAGACTTGCTTACTCATACTGCTGAGGCCCATAAAATTTCAGGAACTCAAGCAGCTTTCAAACCATCTTCCACACCATCACTCAGAGCAGGAAATAGCTGCTCAGTGACCTTCTCTCTACCTTTTATATGTTAAAGTAACTTTAAAACAGCAGAAGGTGGAGCAGCATCCTCCTGGTGGGGTGAATGGGGCTATTCTCGGCTCATTCCAGTGGTCCCAGATGTCTGATTGCTTCAGGATTCTTGACCTGCAGGTGGAGGCCAGTGGGGAACTGCAGTTTGTAGTCGAGTGCTGCCATCGGTCACCTCCTTCTTTGCAGAGTTCACTGAAAGACTGAAATCAAAGGTGTCACTGTTGCTTTTGGACTGGGAGATGGGCAAAATCCTAGGATTGAAATTGGTTTTCTGCAGAGCCATGTGCTGGGATCTGAACGTTTTGTCCAGTGGCCACTTCACTGGATCCCTGCTGTAAAGGTTGCTTTGAAGAATTCCTTCTCCTGCCTCTTGATATCTCAAGCTCAAGACAGATCTGTGCTGAAGCAGTGTCTGATCCGATGAGTGCTTCAGTTCAGGGTTATTCTATGACAGTTCCAGAAACACCAGGCCAATCAACCCTTTCAGGAATGGATGGATTTGCATCTCATTTTAAGGAAGAACATCCTCATTCGGGTCCTTGAAGTGGTACGTCTTCAAACAGAGCCATCGAGGGGCAGTTCGTGGTTGTGGTAGCTCACAGCTCTGGCCTTTTGAGGTCACTGTGAAATGTGACCCCGACTCCGTGGCAGAGCAAGCTGAGATGATCATCTGCTTCAGCCTTTGCCTTCTTGGCCAGCAATCTTGAGGCCTTTGCTCTGAGAGGGTCTAGGTTGCTGTAACCCTCAGTTGCAGAACTTGCCACCAGTCTGTGTTTAGACAGTATTTAACAGCTAGAATTGACTAAACAAATGCAGAGAGTAGAAATTGAGACTATTCTGCTTCAGCTTTGAACAACTTATTCTCTGTATGAAAATGTAAAGCTGAGATGTGTTAGTGAGAGGCTGTTCTGTGCTTCGGGTGACATGAAGGTGTGTGATTTGCTTAGGTGTTATGACACACTGTTCTAGAGTTGTCACGGGTAGCACACACTGTGTTCTCAAAAGGTGGAGTGTGGCAGCAGGCAGGTAAACCATCAGCAGCTGTTTTACATCTGGGGTGATGCTGATTGAAACAGGGGTTAGAACATGTAGTTCCTGGTACTCTTCTTTCCTTGTCACCTCTCTGTCCTAATAAACAGGTGTATTAAAACATCTTTAATACTTCTGGAAGAAAAGACACAAAGTAGGTCAAGTGCAGTAACACTTCTCTCCTGCATTTCTTGGGGTGCAACAAAACTTTTGTTCCCTTCTTGCTCTTCAGTAACAGACAAAGGCAGGTCAGGAACCTGGTAGGGTGGACCAGGGAACAAGACTTTTTTGTCAGTACCAAGAAAGTAAAACTTGTAAAATAAACTAGACAGGCTTTCATTGTACTAGTTACCTTTCCTTAGCAAAGATCAGGTTTATAGCACTTGTTGCCTTGGTTTTCCTGACTCCTACCTACTGCATCTGTCTTTCTTTTTTTTTTTCCTTTATTTTTTGTTTTACAAAATGAATTTAAAAAATCTCTTCATGCAAAAAAACTTTACTAGCATTCTGGATTAAAGAGAAGTGTTTCAAATTCTCATCGACTTCCACTGGAGACCTGCTGAGTGCACCAGAGTTACTCATTTTTATTCAGGCTTTCAGGGGTTAGTTCAGTTGGTCAGTTCAAGCACTCGGATTGCCTTGTTAACTGATATTACTTTAAAAAGAACACAACTCTTTTTTGAGTTAATTTTTTTTTAAAAATGAAGGGACTTTTAAGGAGTTTAGAACTTTGAAGGGTTTTTTTGGGTTGGGTTGTTTTTGTGTTTGTTTTTTTTTTAAAGTTTTGCCTTTTTGCTTTTTTCCCATGCTTTAAACAAGATCCATTCAAATTTTGAGCAGCTCTTGAAGCCTATTGAGGAATATGGAAGGCAACAACCAAAATGCTGAGCTGAATGGTGCTCAAACCAGTCAAATCTGAGGGGGTTTCTTTTTTTCCCCCCTCTATTCTGGTGAATAAAGTAATGTTGCATTATACAGGGGTCTCTCACTTCCTAGGAAAAGAAACTCCTTCTTCTAGAGCATGAATTCCTTCTGATTTGTATTTGAATGCCCCTGCTCAGCCAAGCAGTGATCCCTTAATTGCCATTTGGTTAAGTCTTGGCTTCTGCAAACTGAAGAAATGTACTTGAAATTTAAGTGTCAATGAAATTTCACTTGGTGACACATTTGGAAAAATTTTTTCTTATCAAACTTCTACATGAAGGAGTGATTTTTAGAAGCAGATGGGGAGGAATCTGTGTGACCCGAAGTCTGGTTTTGAAGGCGCTAAAGGTCAAAAGTGAATCATCCCACTAATACTGAAGAACGGAAGAAAACCTTGTCCTTAACCACTGTTTTTATTCCCTTTGTTAAGGAGTCAAAACCAATAACTAATACATGAACCCAACTTTTCCTCTCTTTATTTTAGATTTGGGAAAATTCCCTGCCAAAAAAAAATATCCTGGAAAATTCACTAGTGTTTGTGTGAGTAAAAGGTTCCAACCTTTTATTATTAATTTGTAAGAATATTTCATTCAGTTTTGTCCAGAAGAGTTGGAAATAATTAGCACAGAAATGTGCAGCATTTTAAAGAAGGGGGTCAGAATCACTTTAATTTGAACTTTACCTGGTCTGGTTGCAGGTTTTATAGCATTTAAGTATCTTTAAAAAAAAAAAAATAGAATCAAAGTATAAGTATCTGAATTCACATCAAAAAAAGAACTGCTTCTGGCTAAATGGTGGCACCAAAAAATCCTCAGCTATTGAATTGGACCTAAGCCATCTTCCCAAACTTTCTGTGGTCTTGCAGCAATGGATGATGATGAATATATGGATTAGGGAACAGCATGAGATGGCACACTGATCTAAAAAGAAATAAAATTCTTTCCGAAAATCAAAATAACTCAAAATTTTTGGTATCATGCAGCCATGCCACTTGCAAAGTGAGCATTTCCCTGCCTCTCAAAGCTTGCTGTATCCTTGATCCGCTGTCTTCCTGCTCTTAATCGATCACAATTCCACGTGTCTGATCAGGGCTAAGAGTTGTTCTGGGTACAGATTCATGCAGCGTATCCTTGTGCACGCCTGTGTGTATCGATCTGTCCGTACTGTGTGCATGTACAGACGTGTGCATATTTGTGTGCTGGCCCCAAAATCACTCATGTTCTAATATGCCTTGAAGGCATAGTCATCAAAATATTACATAGATCTTTCATGTTTGCCAGTGCCCTCAAAATTAGAGACTTTTTCTGCAGTCTGATGTGGCAAATAGCCAAAAATTCTGATTTTTACTACCACTTGCTGACCTTATTATCACTCTTGATGTGTGTGTATAAACACAGATGTGTATGTCTATACAGATTTGTGTATTTATACACACGAGTTTGTTTTTATTGTACAGGTAATAAAGACGGGGGAAGGTTTTTCTGTTTTCTTAATAGGTGAAGAAATCTTGAAGACCAGAAATTGCAACTTACTGAATTTGAAATTAAAAAAAAAAAAAAAAATTAAAAAAAAAAAATTGTCCGGCTGTGGAAGATGGATCCTCATTTTTGCAGCCAGTTTGAATCCCAAGCTCATCTTTAATGCACTGGGTTTTTTTGTTGGTTTTTTTTTTTTTGGTTTTTTGTTTTTTTTTTTGAAGAGCTAACTAACCCTGGCTGTCTCCAGTCTGACAGTATTCAAATGGACTTGCTTCCTCCATTAGTTGTAAGATGTTTAAAAGCACATCCTATGTTTGAATTGTGGATGAGAGGTTCCCTTGGCAATGTGAGGAGGAAAATTCTTTCTACCCCTTTATTATTAATTCACGGATTCAGTGTTGGTTCGGCCTACAGGAGAAGTTAACTGGAAGTCTTTGAAGATCAGTGCCTTTGCTGAAGTTGTCCAGGTATGTCAGCTTAAAGAACCTGGTGATTAGAAAATAATGTTTAATGTGTCAGTTTTATTTCATAGAGATATCTAGTACCTGCTGTGAATCATTGATAACTCAAATGCATGACCAGTTTTTTTTAGAAACAAATGGGCTTACAGTCATAGAATCATACAATCATAGAATGGTCAGAGTTGGAAGGGACCCTAAAGATCATCCAGTTCCAACCCCCTGCCATGGGCAGGGACACCTCTCCCTAGAGCAGGTTGCTCCAAGCCCCATCCAGCCTGGCCTTAAACACTTCCAGGGATGGGGCATCAACAGCTTCCCTGGGCAACCTGTTCCAGTGCCTCCCCACCCTCACAGTAAAGAACTTCTTCCTAATATCTAAGCTAAATCTCCCCTCTTCCAATTTAAAACCATTACCCCTCATCCTATCACTCTACTCCCTGACCAAGAGTCCCTCTCCAGCTCTCCTGGATCTCCCTTCAGATCCTGGAAGGCTGGAGCATCTTGGTGGCCCTGCGCTGGACCTGTTCCAACAGTTCCATGTCCTTTCTGTGTTGAGGACTCCAGAACTGGGCACAGGACTCCAGGTGGGGTCTCACAAGTGCAGAGCAGAGGGGGAGAATCCCCTCCCTGGCCCTGCTGCTCACACTTCTTTTGATGCAAGTCATGTGCAGTAGGTCTTTTCTGTGCTCTAAGGTGTATAAGTATTAGTAAGGACCCAGAAGAGAACACTTTGCTGACAAAACCCATGCAGTTTTATGAAAGTTTGAGTTGGTATTGGGACAGTTTTTGTGACCAGCTAATTTTTGAGACATTTCCCCCCTGAAGAGACTAATTTGATTAACAGAAATAGCTGATTTATTACTTATTACTTAATTACTTTTCACTTACTGATACCTTTCTTTAGGGTTACTTTTAAAAAGAAGATTTCACTGATCAAGCCAGTAGAAGACTTTCAGTCCAAGAAAGATTGACGCCAACTCTTGACAAGACTGGAGGAAATCCCTGTTGAGCAAACCCTCAGAACCTGAGTTTATTTTAAGAATTTGTCCATTATGTCCAACCAAGGAGATGATTGCTACTTCTATTTCTATTCCACATGTAACAAGGTATGTTTGGGTTTCTTTTGCTTTTATTCCTTTTTATTTTTTAAGAGACGAGGAGGAGGAATGGGAGGAGACATACAGATTTCTGGTAACTTAATAAGCAGTCAAATTCTGATTCCAGTTCTAATAGCATGAACTTGGGTTTAGGTTGTACTAATTTATTTTCCTCTTTGTTCATTTCCTTTTGGTTCCAGGGAGACAGCTGTTCCTTCCGCCACTGTGAAGCTGCTCTGGGGAATGAAACTGTCTGCACCCTGTGGCAGGAGGGTCGCTGTTTCAGGAATATCTGCAGATTCCGACACATGGAAATCGATGTGAGTGTTTTCCCAAAGCTGTGTTCTCAACCTAAATCACTGAAAGCATTTTTCATTGCTCTTAGGTGGACTGAATGTGCTTTTACGTGATAGATTTACGTGCTGTAAAATGATGCTGGTTTCTGTTACTGAGAGGGCAATGGGAGGAAGTTGGAGGAAGAAAAATCAATGTCTTGGGTATATCTCAGCAAGAAATTTTTGTATTAGATGCTGACGTTATCTCCTTAAGAGAGGAAAAAGCATCCACATTGATCAGACTGCTGAGGTGTGCTGGAGCAGAGTGGTGGTGAACAGTCTGCTCTGGGCTCCCGAGGGCTGGGCTCCATAACAGACAGTCGGGTATTTTCTGCCCTGGATTTCTTTGGATAACCTTGCTCTGACCCCTTGGGGTGGTACAGGGTGGGGAGAGAAAAGACAGGAATGAACTAAGGCTCTGAAGGCCAGGTTCAGATAAATTTAACCTAGGTAATTTAAAACATTTTTTCCCTCTGAATAATCCCAAATTGTATTAGTTTAACACACCCTGAATTGCTGCTTGAGAGTGCTGGTCTTCTCAACCTGAGAGATAGGAAGGCTGGATGATATGGAGTTGTTCCAGCTTACTCAAACTTTGTGTGTGTGCCCTGAAGTACTTTATTTCAGTGACAAATTGACCTTTGCAATGACGTTTCAGCACTGCACTGCAATAGTCCTCTCTCTGGCATGATGAGCAGCAGGTCACGGGAGGGGATTCTCCCCCTCTGCTCTGTGCTTGTGAGACCCCACCTGGAGTCCTGTGTCCAGCTCCGGAGTCCTCAACATAGAAAGGACGTGGAACTGTTGGAACAGGTCCAGCGCAGGGCCACCAAGATGCTCAGAGGGCTNTGTGTTTCTCTGCAAATCTGAGTGTTGCCATGAGCTTTTATTTCTTTCTGCCTTCAGAAAAAACGCAGTGAGATTCCTTGCTACTGGGAGAACCAGCCAGTGGGCTGTCAGAAATCCAACTGTGCTTTTCATCACACAAAAGGACGTTATGTCGATGGACTCTTCTTACCACCAAGCAAAAGTGAGTTTCTTAGGTCCTTTTTCTTGAAGTATTCAATAATTAATTTTGAATACTACTCACCATAGAAGACTTCAATTAGCTGTTCGTTTATGAGTGCAGGGAGAAGCCTGCAGACTGTCCTGGTTTGGGACCTCTTCTGACTGCACCAAAGATAACTCAGCCAGATTTACCAAAACCAGGTTGACAGATGTGCCTTCGTCTCCTTTCTTTCTGGGGGGAGGAAGGGCCATCTGTCAATCTGGTTTTGGTAAATCTGGCTGAAACCACGACACAGACACAGGCTCTCAGCTAAACTGAATGTAGATCTGATATTTAATTTTAATTCTGACACACAGCTTCTCTGTGCTTTGTGCAATCTTTGCCTTTCAGGCTGCTTTCCCCTCGTTTAATCCTTTCTGAGTAGCAGGGTGATGAGATTTGTGCATGAAGGGAAGACATTGTTCATTGTGTAACCAGGGGTGGGGAATGGGAATATCTAAACTAAGTAGCCAGGTGTGTTATCTACCCAGTGAGTACAGCACCAGGGTGAAGGTTTTAAATGGCCAAATCACAGATGATCCTCCTCTTCCTCTAGCTACGCTTCCAAGTCCACCCGAGTCTGCAGAAGACGATGGGAAAATGACTCAGATGTCACTCCAGCAAAACAAACTGTCTGTCCAGTCAAATCCCTCTCCACAGCTGAGGGGGGTGATGAAAGTGGAAAACTCTGAAAATGTCCCGAGTCCTACACATCCTCCCGTTGTAATCAATGCTGCAGATGATGATGAAGATGACGATGGTGAGCACTCTTAACTTAAGGGCATTTCTGCTGTAAGTGAAGGTGTAAGTCACGGAAGATCTGAATTATGTGGTGGGTCTGGAGTCCAAAATACTGTTTTTTTTGCCAGTATAGCTCCTTTACTTAAGAATTTGTCAAGTCAGTATAGCTGTATTAAAAAAGTCCTTCTATAAACACAAACAAGTTGTTTGTAGTTAAGAATACAAACAGAATATGAAGCATGGGCTGCAATGTTATTGTAGAGCTACATAAACATGAAAAACCTTGTCTAATCCCTGCTGTGTAACTGAATAGGTCTATTTTTTTTTCTTTCAGACCAACTTTCTGAAGAAGGAGATGAAACCAAAACACCTGTCCAGCAACCAGCGACAGAAACCCATAACGGATTGAGGATAATTTCTACTAGGAAATCCAATGCTAATACAAAGCCAGGTATTCTGACAGCTGTAGTTGGGTGCATTGGAAGGAGAATTTGACAATTAACTCAAAAACAATGTGTTCTAAAAATACAGTACAACATAGGATAGCTGGATGGAGTCAGTTCTTTCCATGAGCTCATTCCTGTCTAATAATGCCACTTGTCCCTTGAATCAGACAGGTAAATTCCTTAGTTTCTTACTTTTCTAGAACAAAGAGAGCCACAGAGTGGAGTTCAAATGCCTGCAGATGTGTCCTTTCAAACTGTGGAAAGCCATGTCTAATGACAGAGAAATCTGATACGTGTAGATGGATTGAAGTGCTTTAAAATTACAGGTTTTGTGCTGTAGAATGGGAAGAGAGATGAGGAAAGGTGTCAGTTGCTTACCAAAATACCACCCATTTGGTGGATTTTTTTCACCTGGGAGATGTTGACAGGGTTTATTTGAAATACTTTGGAAAGATTCTGAGCTGTAAGAAGCTTAGGGGTCTGTGCTCTTCAACATGTGCCTTTAAGCTTCAGCTTCATTAACCATTTTGTGTTTTCAGATGAGAATTTAAATTTTGGAATAAAAACACTTGAAGAAATCAAATTGAAGAAACTGAAGGAAAAAACAAAAAAACAAGGAGGTGAGTTAATATCCCACACTTTCTAACCCTTGTGCTTTCTGTTCACCTTCATGTTTTTTAATTCAGCTGCTCTTACCTGTGTGCCTGGCCACGTGTTGGTGAACAGAGTTATTTGCAAAAGAAGGGAGATGTTTTGCACTGTTGTGTTCAGACTGGGAGATGATTTTAGACAAGAGCTGCTTGGGACAGACTCCCCTGTTTAGCTGGGGACTCTGAGTTACTTTGGTGTGTAACCTGTTTCCTTAAACAGCCAGTATTTTACATTGGAATTCCAAAGGCACATCAGGGCAGAGTGCTCATCTCTCTTCTTTACATGCACTGGTCATTGGATGTTTGACAGTAATGAATACCTAATCGTTTTGGTCTTGATGCTTTTTTGTTTTCTTTGGTTTATGGTTGTTTTTTCTTTTCCCTAAACATTCTTATATTTTGTCTCCTCTTATTAGAAGGCCCTTCAGGAACTTTTGTTCATCCTCTTCAATCTCGGACCGTTCCTGTGCCAGAAAAAGAAAACGTCCGGACCGTCGTGAGAACTGTGACTCTGTCTACAAAGCAAGGTAATGGTGAATGCTGTTGTTTCCATTTCATGGCTACTAGACCTAAAGGTTGAGTAATAATTAAGATAATCCAGATGTGCTGGCTTTTCTAATTAAAACCATGTTTTTATGCTTAAAGTCCCTGGTTGTATTGGAAGGATTTGTCATTTGTAGGTGCTGAGTTTGTTGTGTTGCAGTAAAAGGTCAAGAGATGTTTTTTGTCAGCTGCTGGTTTCTGTGCACTAAAGAGATTTCCTTTTCTTTAGGGGAGGAGCCTGTGATTCAACTGAATCTTGCTGAGAGACTGGGTAAAAGGCAAACCTCTGTAGGTAAGAGCTTTTTGTGAGCTATTTGGGTGCCCTGTTCTAAACATGATATATTTAAGGGTTTTTTTACTATATGAGGAGGGAAATACACGTTGGAGAGATCCATATTGACTGCAGAAATGGCAAATTTTGTTAGCAACTGGAAGGCAAATATAAGAAAATATACCTGAAAGAATTGAAGTTTGTGGGTGACTGTTTTCAAATCCTCCTCCAGAGGAATGTTCCTAAAGTATTTCTTATTTTCTCTCTAAAGCTGGTAAAAGTGTCCTTCCGCTGAAGCGCAACCTTGCTGAGAGGCTGGGGAAGAAGATAGAGATTCTGGAGAATGCTGACAAAGCACCAAAGAGAGGTACAGCTGCTAACCAAACATCTGGATTCGATGCACAGATTTTCAATTTAGGTTTTGTTTCGTTTTTTTAATGGTTTTTCTTGCGTGATGGTTGAGGGCTGGAAGGTAACTTTGAAGCCTGGTGAAGAATCTCCTGTCTCATTTCAAAATGTGAATGCAAAATTGAGACTTGTGCAGTCTTCTAAACTTTTTCTGTATTTCCTTGTAGTTCAAGTCCCCAGGTCTCTGAAGGAGAGGCTGGGATTGCCCTCTGAGCAGACCAGTACAGAGACAGGTAATAACTGGAGATTAAATCATAGAATCATAGAATAGTCAGAGTTGGAAGGGACCTTCAAGATCATCCAGTTCCAACCTCTCTGCCCTGGGCAGGGACACCTCTCCCTAGAGCAGGTTGCTCCAAGCCCCATCCAGCCTGGCCTTAAACACTTCCAGGGATGGGGCATCAACAGCTTCCCTGGGCAACCTGTTCCAGTGCCTCACCACCCTCACAGTAAAAAACTTCTTCCTAAGATCTCATCTAAATCTCCCCTCTTCCTATTTAAAACCATTACCCCTTGTCCTGTCACTAGACTTCCTGACCAAGAGTCCCTCCCCAGCTCTCCTGGAGCTCCCTTCACATCCTGGAAGGCTGCTCTAAGCAGCCTTCTCTTCTCCAGGCTGAACAGTCCCAGCTCTCTCAGCCTGTCCTCATATCCAGTCTCTCCCTTTTATCTTACTGTGAAATTCCATATAACCCTGAAAGTTACTTTAAAAAGCCTGCCTGATTCCTGTTACTCGAGCAGTGAGGCTGTCCTGATGGCCAGAAATCTGGCTCTAGGTGTGTGTGTGTGTTTTCCACTTGTGCCTCATCAAGGTTTCATGTTCCTGCTGTGAACTGTTGGACGCTGCACTTTGCTTACGCAGGCACAATAGGACAGAACCTCTGCCAGGAGCAGGAGTTATTGCTGCTAATGGAGAGACACAGTCTGAAAGTAGCAAAATAGACTTAATTTTTGGGTTTTTTATGTAGCAGCTCCCTCTGGGTAGCCCTGGCCTCAAAATCCAGGTGGCTTAGAGAAGGAGGAGAATATTATGCAGAATGATACTGTCCTAAGATACATTCTTGGGAGCACTCAGACCTAGTTTTCCTTAGTCCTGTGACAGATTTTGGAGACTTTAAATGTTGTTGGACTCTCCTTAATGTCCCTGCTTCTCTTTTTTTGATGATGACAGAGAAGGCTGCTAAGCCATCGGGAGAGATCCACGTGAAAACACTGGAGGAAATTCGCCTTGAGAGAGCTAATCAGAGACGAGGAGACCCTCAAGCCAAAGCCCAGACTGAAGGACGCTGTAAACCAGAAGATCCCAGCTCGGGGGCAAGACCTTCCCCTGCAGTTCGTATCAAAACTTTCTCTGGAGTCCTGGCTGGAAAAAAACACAAGCTATTGGAAGAAGAGAAGCAAAAACCAGAGGAAGTTCCTGCCAAGACAAAAGTGGAGAGTGAGCCCAAGAAGCAGAGCATCCTTGCTCCATCTGTGCCCGGCAGAGTGCAGCTGGCAGAGCCGGCAGGGAGAGCCAAGCCAGCAGAAGTGCGTATTAAAACCTTGGAAGAAATCAAGCAGGAGAAAGCTCTGAGGATGCAGCAGAGCAGAGAAAATGGGCAGGCTCCACCAGCACAGCCCGAACCTGCTCCAGCAGGGAGGAGGTTGTTACGGATCACAAAGCTGACAGGTAACAGATGATTCAGTACCTGCCCTGGTGAGGTGTTTCCCCTGCCAAGCAAATTCAGTTTCCTCAGGGTTTGCTTTGCTTTTGCCTTCTATGTATACTAGAGGAGAGGATAAAAGACTTTAAGGCTACAAAATCAAAAGGCAAGAAAGTGCCAGAATGTGCAGCCATATTCTTCTCCATTAATTACATAAAAAATTTCTGTATTTTCCACCAGAAAATTAATTGAGGATGCTTTGTGGTCTCATTTCTCTCTTCTGTTTTTGTTTCTTCCATCTTTGTAATATGGAATCTTCCCTGTGCTGAATCCAAGCTTACCTTCCTCTTTGATATAAGTCTTGTTTAACTTAGTTATTGATATAAACATCTTTTGGAAGCACACATCAGCTTCTTAAGGGGAGGTGCAGTTCTTGTCAAAAATGACAAGAACATTAAAGATTTTCATCATTAAGACTGTAGAGGTCATGTGAGGAGAGACAGTGGGATTGAGGGGAAACAGAACTCAAATGCTGTGTGGATTCCTCATTGTAACCTTTCCCTCTGTCCCATTGTTAGACATGAGGACATAAGCCAAGGAAACAGGTATCTGGGCTTATTTATTTCTGTTGACAAAATGATTTTTTTCTTGTGCTTGTTTTAAAGCACCTGGAAGAGAAGAGAAGAAGATAGTGGAATTGAACAAGTCTTCTCCCAAAGCTGTCTCTGCACCTGCAGAGGTGAGTCCTTTGTAGAGATACATATTCATACAATTTTTGATAAATTTTGGTAAGTTTTGTTTGCAACTTGCTGCGTGCTTGCAGCTTGAGTGTGTTCCTGCCTTTCTGGAAATGCTACTGAAAAGGACAGGATGTGGGATTTCACTGCGGCGCTTACCAAATGCACAACGTTATCATCTTCAAGTTTGAATAAATGGAATTATACCTGATAATGAATAAGAAACTGGGTGAAATTTGTGGGGTTAATGTGGAGGGAATGTTTCTATTCTTGGTGACTTCCTGTCAGACTTGAATGATACCTTTAAATCCTGAGGTGAGTATTTTAATGGAAAAGGCCAGAGCTTTGTCTTAGAGGAAACCTTTCTGTCCGTGAGTGCTGTACTGGGAAGCTTGTATAACTTTCCATTGCTTAAAAGGAATGCAATAGATTACAGCCAAAGCCTCCTGCTCTACTAAAGCAGCGTGCTGTGTTGGGAATTGCAGGCTTTTGAAACAGTATTTCCATAGCAGAGCATGGATCTTGTTACCAGCAACATTTTATGGAAAAAAAGTCAGATCTGAATGGTATTAATGTGCTCTGTTCCGCATGGAGCCGCTTCGAGGGGATTGCTGCTCAGGTTTTCTTAATGAAATCTCCATAGATTTTTGTCCTATTAATCATCTTCTTCTATTTCTTCATAGTCCTCTGATCAGAGTGCAACTAATTCTAAAGTTCAAGTGAAGAACCTTGAAGAAATAATGAGGGAGAAGCGGCAACTGAAACGACGCCAAGAAGAGAAACTTCAGAAGGAAGCGGCTGCTGTGCCATCCCCTGTTGAAAAAACTATCAAGGCTAAAACTCCAGCATCAGGGAGTCCTGAATCCGCTGTGATTTCGGGGTCAGCTTATCAACTTGCCAAGAGGATATTGGTGAAATCTCCAGAAGATGGGGTTGGAAGCCCTGGAAAGGATGGTGCTGTATCGCCAGGGAAACAGGCAGCTCCACTTCTGGAACGGAAAGCTGAAAGTAAGTGGTGACTGTGTGTGAGAGTTACTTTGGCTCCTGTTCTGAAAGAAAAGCAAATGATGACAATTTTCATGTTGTAACTCTGGCTCTTTTTTGTAATAACTTTGCTCTGGTTTATAATATGTTGGTAAATAGGTGTTTCTATGTGGAAAATAGGGCTGAGAATCTGGGAAAAGGCTGTGTGGTTGTGCTACACAGATACATTTATAGCCATTCGACAAGGGGTAGTGGTTTTAAACTGTAAGAGGGGAGATTGGTGAGATGTGGGGAAGAAATTCTTTGGTGTGAGGGCGGTGAGGCACTGGAACAGGTTGCCCTGAGAAGCTGTGGCTGCCCCATCCCTGGAGGGGTTCAAGGCCAGGCTGGATGGGGCTTGGAGCAACCTGGTGTGGTGGGAGGTGTCCCTGCCCAGGGCAGGGGGTGGCACTGGGTGGACTTTAAGATCCCTCCCAACCCAAACCATTCTGTGATTCTAGGAGGATTATGGGCCTGTGAAGGGAACCTGTGGTGTTATTTCCTGAGATAAAGCAAGACTGTTCTCTTTTTTCTCCAGCCAAACCTAAGGTGTACCTGAAGCCTTCAGATGGCAAAGGCACTTCCCCAACAAAGCAGATACTGAAGCGTAAATTGGCCGAGAGCCATCCCTCTGCTGTGGCTGCTGTGAAACCCCTGAGTGCTGCTGGTGGTGACATGAAGGAGCCTTCAGCCAAAAAAGCAGCTGTGGTAAGGACGGTGCCTGAGGGCCTGGTGGGTCCCAGATAAAATTTATACTCAGCGTTTTGGAGAAAAGATGGAAAAATTAAATGTTCTGCAGGTCTCTGTTCCCTTTTCATCCAGACCCAGGTGGTTGTAAAACCTTCCTGCTTTTTATTACATGAATGGCAGCATTTACTCTGTGCTTGTGAGACCCCACCTGGAGTCCTGTGTCCAGCTCTGGAGTCCTCANAATCTTTAAGGTCCCTTCCAACTCCAACCATTCTATGATTTAGATGATGCTCTGCTGTGATTTCTCTGTGGTGTGAAGGATTTTGTCTGGTATTGCTGTGTTTTTAAAAAAAAATACAGGATGATTGGTAAACTTCAAGTGAACACTCACTTTTCTTAAGAGAGCCTTGGTTAAGGCTCAGCGATGCCCGAGGAGAAGCAGTGGAGGAAGAATCAATTAAGGAATGTATCATAAAAATCATCTTACTTCTTCCTAGGCCATTGATCCTGCATTGCCAGGGGACAGCCTGGTCTCCATACCCGGGAGGGAGAAGCCCAAAATCAGGTAATAACCACAACTTGTTCTTTTTCTTGGTTGATGTGTCTTTCACCTGAAACATAAGTTTTTCATATGTGGAAAAATCAAGAGTTTTCAGCTAACTTAAGGCCAGAATCCTTTCCAACCCCATAACATTCTGTAATACACTCTGAAAGTAGGCTCAGATAAACTGAACAACAATTAACTACAGTTTTCAGAGCTGCTTTGCAGCAAACATCTCTGCTTGAGCACTGATTCCCTCTCTCCTCTTCTCCCAAGTCCTGAGCTGCACATTGGGAGCCAGGCAGACTCCGTGGCGCAGTCAGAGGTCTCCAGCTCCACTTCAGCTTCTTCAGTAGCAGCAAAGACCCGTCGACTGAGCTCTACAGGGGCTGGGAAAGCTCCCTTGTCTGTAGAAGACGACTTTGAGAAGCTCATTTGGGAAATCTCAGGAGGCAAACTGGAAGCAGAAATCGACCTGGACCCAGGGAAGGACGAGGACGATCTCCTCCTGGAACTGTCCAAAATGATCGACAGCTGAACTGCAGAGTCTTAAGGGATAAAAACCAACCAACAAACAGACAAAACCATTAAAACTTTCTTTTGTTGGATACCTGGAGGTGATCCTTTTTCTAGCTGAGGCTTTGCAATGAGTTTTAAAGCACAGTTGAACTGGTAGAAATTGGCAGTATCTGCACTGGGGTGTCCTGAATGGCCCTGCTGCTCGGAGCGGAGGTCCCGAGCGTCCCTTCTGTGCCCGGCAGTGGCCACCTTCTGTGTTCAGAGGACAAAAAGCACTTGTTTTTTTGGGGACAGAAACCTGCCCGTCTGCAAACTGTGATGGTTGAGAACTGATCTGCTGCTGGGGTGATGCTCGGAAGGTGTAAAAGTAAAGCTTCTTCCTTCCTCCTCCTCTTCCTCCTCCTCCTCCCCCCTCTTTGGCAAAACTCAACGTTCAGCGTCTTTCCCACCTTTGCTCTTTTGATTTCTTGGACAGTTGATTCCTGAAAGCTGGAGTTACTGTGTCAACTCTTGAGTTTGAGCTCTGTACATTATCCTTTTGGTTTTTAATCAGCTTAATGAAAATGTTGGGGGGGGGGAAGGCAGGGGGAGGGAGCAGAATAATTTCTCTCAAGTATCTCGGACCAAACGTGCTGCCAGGGGTGGCCGTGGGCGTTCAGTCCATCCCACCTTACTTGGAATTATCAGGGATGGTCCAGCAAGAAGCAGCAGCTGGAAAGCACAGCTGGAATAGCTGGAATATCCCCCCACCCCAAAACTGGGGGAGAGCCGGTGGGGATACTCAGGATCGCTCTCCTTGTCTGGAGTAAATTGTTTCCAGGAAGAATTGGTTTAAAAGTGCCTCTGGGTTCCCAGAATTGTTCTCCCCAGCTCCAGGGAAGTGGTGGCTGGCCGTTGTCACCAACTCAGCAATCTCAGAACCAACCGCTCTTCCCTGGTTTTTTTTGGGAGGGGGGCATTTCCCAGGATTTCTCCCTTTGGTCTCCACTGTCCCCAGAGCAGGGCTGGATGCGATGGGTGTCTACGTGGGTATGGATTTGTCACCCTTCCAAAAACACCTGTAGACTGGGGTGTATTGTGTCCCCTGCCACCAGCCTTCCTTTTCCCTCATGGATATATTTGGAATTATTTTCTTATTTTGATTTTGAAGAACTTTGTATCTTTACCTCTTCCCATTCCTGATTCCGTCGGGGCCCTCAGGTGTTTGCTGCTGGCAGAGGTGGGGGGGGAAGGAAAAAAAAAAAAAGGATAAAAAACCCCAAGCAGTAGTTTGATTTGATTGTAAATATGTTATATGTTCTTGTTTTGGAAAGAAAACACTTTGTGTGTTCAGCTCTTCCACTGTCTTAATTCCTGGAGAAGGGAAGGTTTGGGAGACTGGGGGGGGCTCTTGGCCTTAGGCCGGCCGCTTTCTTGTAAATATTTTTATTCTTCTGTTTTATATTTGTATTCTATTTAAAGTATTGTATCGAAAGTAGTCTGGCCTCCTCCGCCGGTTGGCGAAATGTTCCACATGACAGCAGTTACCGAGCGTTTTTAAATAAAAACTCCCACCAGGTGAGATGGTTTTTGGGCTCTCATTAAGGGTGGGAATGTGGAGCAGTAGAGACGGCGGTCCTCCTGGCGTCCTAGAGCGGCGGCGCCACTATCCCACAGTNGGGAGGGGAGTGGGGCGCTGCGCCGCGTTGGGGTTTCCGAGGCCGTAGTCGGGTTTTTGGGGGCTTTTTGGTTCAACCGGAGAATTTCCAGTCGTAGGAAGGAGCAGGTGGTTCCCTGTGAAGTGTTTCCTTCTCTCTTAAAGGAATTGCCTTTGTAACAGGAGTTTCATCTTGCAATCTAGTGTGTTTTCCGTTAAAATCTGAGCTTTTCATGTTCATTGATGAAGGTGTATGGTATTTACACCGTGGTAAAACACCTTGAAAACACCTGACGACACAAAACCATAGAATGATAGAATTTTCTGGCTTGGAAAGGACCTTTAAGATCATTGAGTCTAACTATAAACCTAACTCTGATAAAAAACATCATTAAATCATGTCTCTCAGCACTATGTCAGCCCATCTTTTAAATCCCCCCAGGGATGGTGCCTCAACCCCCTCCCTGGGCAGCCCATTCCAACCCTTACAGCATAAAAATTGTTCCCAATATCCAATCTGAACCTCCCCTGGTGCAACTTGAGGCCAGTTCCTCTTGTCCCATCGCCTGTGATTTGGGAGAAGGGACGGATTGTTACAGAGCTGTGGGTACTGGGGATTTGTTAATGAACAGAACTGCTCAGAGTGTTTATTTTCCTGTTTTACTCTTTTTCATCATTTTGCAGAGGTCCAGGATCCAGGTGTGGCTCTATGAGCAAGTGAACATGCGGATAGAAGGCTGCATCATCGTGAGTGTTGAGATGTCCTGTTGTTATTCTTCTGATTGTGTTGGTTTGGGGGCTTTTTGGTCTTGTTTTTTAAGATTAGTAAGACTATTTTTTGCTGTCAAGAAAAACTCACATGGAGGGGGTGGAAATACTTCAGTCTTAATTGTGTAGCTGATGATAGTTTGTGTGGTTGGTGCTGATGTTCAGGCTGAGCTCACTGATGGCTTTTGGTGCTGATTTTTAGGGCTTTGATGAGTATATGAATTTGGTGCTGGACGACGCAGAGGAGATTCACTCCAAAACAAAATCCAGGAAACAGCTGGGTATGTCAGTGGGGTGGCTGAGACCTGATTGTGTGACTCTGCCAAACAGCAACACTTTAAAGTACAAAATACCTGATGAACATTGAGTTTGAGGGGTTCAAGGCCAGGCTGGATGGGGCTTGGAGCAGCCTGGTGTGGTGGGAGGTGTCCCTGCCCAGGGCAGGGGGTTGGAACTGGATGATCTTTAAGCTCCCTTCCAACTTTAACCGTTCTGTGATTCAATATTTACCAGCTGATGATGAGGATAAACTCTTGTGCTGTTCAGACACAGAGTGGAGGCTGTGTTTGATACCTTGTGGTGTGAATTTTGGGCACTGACCCTGCACACCCACGCTCACAGCCTGATAAGATGGGAAGGGACAACCAGGTAAAAGCCTGGTCAGTTACTGTGTGGGTGTCTTCTTGCAGACACCTCTGCTGTTGGGAAATGTGTCTTGAAAGCATGAGATTATCCTGGGAGTCTGGGATCCCTCTAATCCCCCCTTTCCTTTCTCTGTGTTGCAGGTCGGATCATGTTAAAGGGGGACAATATCACTCTTCTACAAAGTGTTTCTAACTAGGGTTTGTTGCCTCACTTGGAGTGATGGAAGTTGAGTTGCATAGGGTGCTGGGTGGGAGCAGGAGCAGAGGGAAGGTTATGGTTATCCCTAATTGTGCTCACATGCAGGGTTGGAAACTGCATCTTCCTCTGTGCAAGTACTTTGTAGTTCCTTTGGGGTTTTGTAGTGTGAAACAATGCTCAGTGTATTTCATAAATAAATGGTTTTTTTCACGTATGAACTGTCTATAATCTATAAATCTGCCTGCTTCCAGTCTCCTGCCCTTCTGTGAGTGGAGAAGGGGGAGAAGTGTGTTCAAAGTCCTTTCCACACAGAGTAACCAGAAATAAATAACCTGCCCCTGCCATTTGGTCGTAGAAGTCAGCACCAGAAACTGGCACGGATGGCCCTGATGGTGGCCAAGAATGGCATCCTGGGGGCATCAGGAAGGATGTGAGCAGCAGGTGGAGGGAGGTGGTCGACTCCATCTGGAGCACTGGGACCAGTTCTGGGCTCCCCGGTTCCAGAAGGACAGGGAACTGCTGGAGAGGGGACAGCAGAGGAGTACCAAGATGCTGAGGGGCCTGGAGCATCTCTCTGATGAGGAAAGGCTGAGGGACCTGGGGCTGTTTAGTCTGGAGAAGAGAAGGCTGAGGGGGGGATCTGAGCAACACCTATAAGTACTTAAAGGGTGGGTGGCAGGAGGACGGGGCCAGGCTTTTGGTGGTGCCCAGTGACAGGACAAGAGGGAACGGGCACAAACTTGACCATAAGAAGTTCCATCTCAACATGAGGAGGAACTTCTTCACTCTGAGAGTGGCAGAGCCCTGGCAGAGGCTTCCCAGAGAGGTGGTGGAGCCTCCATCTCTGGTGGCATTCAAAACCCCCGTTCCTGTGGGACCTGCTCTGGGTGGACCTGCTTTATCAAGGGGGTTGGACTGGATGATCTCCAGAGGTCCCTTCCATCCCCAGGTTGTTCTGTGGTCTGTAAATAAGAGGGTATTTTAAGAGCTGGGTTGTCTCAATCAATGGTTGAGGTGTTGCCACGAGGGGTGTTTTGGGTGCAGTGCTGCAAAGCTTCCCTGCTGACCCCATGGTTGTGTACAGATGAGGACCTTGAGCCTCTGTAAAAATCCAGACTCTCCTTGAAACTAATTTGGAAGCTACTTTGAGGCAATTATTTCTTTTCCCAGGTCTGTGTAACTTTTCACTAATAAATGGTGTGCGTTTAAAGAAAAAAATAAAGTCTTTTTGACAGGGTGTGCTGCATCATGGTTTATCCAGGGCTGCTGGAGTAAATCTGGCCAGGAGCCTCCAGGGATCTGCTCTCCTTCCTCTTTGCACGTGGCTGGAGAGCAGCTGCTTTGTTTGAGAAGAGCTGGACATGAGGAGAAGTGGCTCATCCTTATCAGTGGTGCTGCTGCCAGCTCCAAATTGTGCACTTGAAGACCCCGTAATGCCTCCTGGAGCTCCTCTGCTCTTTGATATCATCGAATTAGCCCCAGCCAACCTCAATATTGGAGTAGGTTGATGATGGGAGGAAGGAAGTCCAGGCTAATCAGCTCTGAAGCATCTCGTGATAAGGTACCAAAATAGGCAGCAATTAGTGCGTGGGGGGGAGCTGCAGAAGCAAAAAGGAGAAGCTCCTCAGCAGGAAACCATGAAAAACCACAGAAAGCAGGAGAATCCAGGGGTGTGGGGGTGTCCAGGAGGAAACACAGCCCCATTGTTTGAGGAGGGCCTGGTGATGGAGCCTTGTGGTCCCAAAACAGAGCTTCTGGGCATGACCAGATGATGGGTTCAGAAACAATTCTGGCTTTGCCCAACAGCCTTCCCGAGAAGAGCTTGTCTGTCCTCATCAAAACCACAGCCCTGACTCATCTCCGTGCTCATTTATTAGTGTTTCTTTCTATTTTTTTTTTTTTTAACTCCCAATCCTTCCAGCTTCCTGAGCGTTTCCAAGCTTGAGGGCAGGGAGAAGGTGACATCTCATGAGCTTCTCCACCCGCGTGAGGCTCCAAAGTGGTTGCAAAAGAGAGCGGCCGACAGAAGAGGGTGCTGCGGGCCCGGCCAACCCCCCCTGCCCCTCCAGCCAAGTGTCACAAGCTTCTGCAGGAACACACAGTTCCCCAGCGTTTCCAGCAGCTTTGTTGGCTCNTGCCTTGAGGTGGCACTTCAAGGGGTGCCCCCAAACGCTGGAGTGTGCCATGGGGTGTCACGATGCAGTTCCAGTGGGGTGTCATGTTGGATTGTTCTGGTAGGATGTTGCATTATTCCAGTGGGGTGTCGTGTTGGGTTGTTGTGGTGGGGTGTTATGTTGAGTTGTTCTGGTAGGATATTGCATTGGATTGTTGCGGTGGGGTGTTGGGTTATGTTGTTCTGGTAGGATGTTGCATTGGGTTGTTGTTGTTGTGGTGGGGTGTTGCGTTGGATAGATCG
>VXBW01007122.1:0-32217 GCA_013400375.1 Thinocorus orbignyianus
ACATTTCCACCTCCAACCTCACCCGTCCCAGGGAAAATGCCATCCTGCAGCCTCACTCATATTGTCACCCAAGAGCAGTCCTTGAAGTATTGGTTCTGAAAGTCTTGTTTCAGAATCATAGAATGGTTTGAGTTGGAAGAAACCTTAAAGATCATCCAATTCCAACCCATGGGCAGGGACACCTCCCACCAGACCAGGTTGCTCAAAGCCCCATCCAGCCTGGCCTTGAACACCTCCAGGGATGGGGCATCCACAACTTCCATGGGCAACCAGTTCCAGTGCCTTTTGGGAGGCAACTGTTAGGTTGTCTCCCAAGAAGAAAGGCCAGGAGCGCAGCAAGATTTGGAGATACCAGGACATGGGAATAAACCAGGGAGCTCAGTTATTTGGCAGGGCAGAAAGCCTCCTGTGATCCCAAGCAATTTATCCATTTGATCAGTGTTAGCACAGACTGAATCAGGGGTAGAACTTGCAGTATGTTTTTTCAGAAAGAGGATTTGCAGGTAACGGGACATAGGGTGCATGTATGAACTTGGGGGGTTCCCTCTGTCCTCACTATCTCACAGGACAAAAGTTTTGCCTTGAGAACGTGAACACTGTAAAACTCAAAACATCTTTACTTTTTTTTCTGCAAGTAGCAAAATGAGACTGCTCATATTACTTTTTCACACAAAATACTTTCTTGTTCCCTGCAAAGGAGAACTGGAGAAGGCCATGGCTTGAGCAAATTGAAATCTCCAGGTGTCTAACAGTCATTTCAGCTTCTCCACATGGGCCTTTGCTTTACTGAGGTTTCTGCTGTTGGGTTGTCATTTCAGTTGGCATCTCCAATCTTTTTTATTTCTTGAATAAAAATGCCAGGGAGACTCTCAGACCTGTAACCGATGGGTGCCGATCAGCAGTGAGATGGGAGAAAGATCTGTCTGGGCAGCCTTTGGTTGGAAAGGCAAGACAATCATTAGCAAAACATTCCTGGAGCATCATTTCTTTTAACAGATTCCAATTTTCTAGACCCACTACTTCTGCCAGAAGTACTTCCATACGAGCAAACGAGAAAATGAACAGGAGCTTCTGGTTCACGCATTGCCACCAACTAGGGTATAGCTTCTGTGTTCAGCAACTACCCACTCACATGATGTCTGAAGCTGTCTGTATATTATTCCCTTAAGCACCGGGAATGTTCCTATAGATCTAAATTCGGCTCAGAATTTGCTGTGGTTTGTGCAGCGATTAATGGAAGGTCTGAGCTTATTTTGTGCTGTGAGCGTTGTAATCAGTTTACTCGGGGATTCTCTTCTGGGATTAACAACTTGGCAAAAATTATTACGTCAGATACAGTTCCCAGAGGTACAGATGTCATTTTTGACATGATTAACTGAGGAAAGTTGGAATTATAAATAGACATACATGGGGCTGGCAGGAACTAAGAAATTGTGTTGCAAAGAGATGCTCAAAGCTTCTTTTTTACCCTAACTGACTGACAGTTTCTGTCACTCCTATGAGCACTGTGTTTCTTGGACATTGCTCATAATTTAGTTGAGTTCCTGAGACTGGGTCTTTTGCTAGTGCAAATTAAAAGCTGTGCCCAGCTTGCATTGGGAAAGGCCAGTTGGTGTCTTTGTACCAAAATATTGCATGTTGCATTGCAAATTCCCCGACACTTTAAGCAGAGATGAACTCCAACTTATTCCATTGCTGTTACACCCACTTTCATGTGGTGTGAAGTGCAGCAGATTTCAGGATATTTCATTTTAGAGGACTGAATTTTAATGAGAGTATCTGTTAACCTCTAGAGTCCCAGCCGCACCAGACACACTGTAACTCAACACAAACTCACTCTTACAACTATGTGGTCTCCCCAAAGAAATTCCTGCTATTGAGAAGTCTA
Organism: Thinocorus orbignyianus; assembly: GCA_013400375.1. NCBI lineage: Eukaryota > Metazoa > Chordata > Aves > Ciconiiformes > Thinocoridae > Thinocorus > Thinocorus orbignyianus. The sequence goes on from VXBW01007122.1 coordinate 1,889, forward strand.
AGAGGACCCAAATACCTTCTGCATTGCTCCTTAAGCACTGTATAAAGCTGCTTCTTACTGGATAATACTGTGGGATGGGCAATAGAAGCTCTGAGCTCTATGGAGTGGGTAGCCTTTCTCACATCTCAGTTGATTTGAAAGATCCACATCTAGTCCAGATCCCTTACTGGCAATGCCAGTCAGCCTATGCATCCCAGGAGCTGAATGAGCCTTTGGAGGTGCCCATCTGTATCCACTTGCTATGGAGGAAACCTAGATAACCAGTTCAAATATGTACATATATATACAGCTAATTTTCAATGGCTCAAGTTGAACTAAATGTGTTTCCACAACAGAGAACAGGAATTGTACTCCAAGACCAAGACAGTACCTTTCCAACCCCCAAAGCTGGGATCACCTTGCCCTTCAACTGCAGTCAGTGGTCCAGGCTTTTGATCAGCTGGGGTCATGGATCAAAGACCACTGGTTCAACGCGTATCCAGAGTGCTCTCCTACATCTTTCAAAAAAGCTCCATTGAAAAGTGCAGGTTTTGGAGGGAGGAATTTCAACCAAGTCATTTCTGGAAGCTCTCTTAGCAGTAGAAAGTATCTGCTGTCATTCACTTATGAAAACCATATAGCACAATGGATCTGAGTGTCAGATGAGCCTCCACGCTCTACTAGAAACAAAAAAAGAATAGCACCTTATCACAGATTAAAGGAAACGTGGGAGTAAAGGAAGCTGCCCAGCCCATGACTGAGATACAACAATTTCACAGAGCCTTTTTTCTTGATTTTTCACTTCCAGGTCACTTCCTGGACCTTTACGCACATTTTCTTCCATTAGCTTTCACTTCAGTCACAGAAAAAAAACGTACAAACAAAACTCGATGGCTGGGGTGATGCTGTTGAGCAGAGCCTGCCCTGCCAGCTTGCTATTTCTGGCTGGATCCTTTTAAACTTGTGGATGGCTCTGTAAGCCTTATTTACACTTATTTACTAAACTCCATCTGACAGAAAACACAGCAGCTTTTCTTTCCTTCTCTCCGTTGCTCTGCAGAAGGACTCATGCGGGCAGAACCACAGTGTCCACTGAATGGCAGAAAATGTGACAGGAATGGGTGTGAATCCTTGCTGTTAGAGGAACAGAAGAGGAAAAGGAGCAATATTCGTTCAGAAATTTTCAGTGACACCTCTGTAGGAGACCCCTGCAAACTCAGATGAGGACAGCGATGCTTCACACTGGGTGAACACAGTACCCTCTTCAGATTAAAGCTTTTTTCCTAGAGTGGAGGGTGTCCCACTTAGAAGGGGAACAGACCAACTGTTTAGCAACACAAAACAACACCAAAAAAAACAACAAAAAAACCCAACAACAAAACCCACCAGAGCCAGGCAGCAGAGAGAAATTCTGCATAGAAATGAAATGGTTGGGAAAACTGAAGCAGGTAGGGTGTAATTTCTCAGCAGTGTGCAATCACAGCACCTGCAGGAACACCATTAATCCAATAAAAACCACCACCTGCTTTGTTGAACTCAAGAGCACTCCGAGCACCATGGTGTCTCCCAGGGACTCTGCAGTAAATAAAATAATATGAAAGTGGTGCACCCCAGTCAGGTCCTAGAGAAGCCTCCCCCAGATCTTTGGATTTCTCTCTGTGAGGTTCAACACTCATGGCTTGGATGATCTCCTACAAAATACTAGTCAACAAGTGAGATAAATTCTTCCAACCCATAGCAGAAACCTTACGGCTCTTTCAACTTTGAAAATAAAATTAAATGAGCATGATCCAAGCAAACCCAAAGATAAAGGGCACCACGTACCACCATTAAGCCTAGAACAGCCTTGAAGATCTTCATGTGTTCATCAATAGTTCCCTTATCAAAATTTCTTAGGTCTTATTCTTTACAGGACACCAACATCTACATGCATATCCCACAAGGCCGTTTATTATTTCACGTAGGTATAAATCCAGACCAAATATGATTAAGGCAAAGAAAAGTCACACCCATCAAAAGTCTTTTGAAGAGTTATCGTATCACTCAGATTGCTTAAAAGTCAAGCCAAGGGTGGAGGAGATGTGCAGAGCACAGAGGTATAGTTTTGATGGGTACCTTTGCAAAGTAGACTGCACTACTTTACCCCAAGAGTGATATTTACACCTAGTGAAAACGTTTGGCGTATATTTTTAGCATATTCAGACCCCTCCCACAAGTCACCTTCAATTAAACATTAATTAGCTGCAACATAGCAGCCCTTCTGCTGCTCAGTTAAAAGGATGCACTGCAGACACTAATGAGATACCTCGGTGTGATTTGCAAACACAAATGCACTTACAACTGGGTTTCTCACTGGTAAGTAATCTTGCACAGAACAAAAGACAACTGACACGTTGCTCATCATAGCTCCAGTTCCCAAAATAATACCTCCATCGATGATGCAATTACACAATAATTTGAGGCTAAAGTACACTTGGTTTTAATTCCTCCCTAGAGTTTTTTTTTTAAAGTCTTATCTGGATAAGTTACTACGCAGCTAGAGGTATCTCTCCATCTGAGTATGGAGCAAAATGAAGTTTTGAATGCATCAAAATTACCATTGTGATTTCCCTCTTCTTTCCTCCCTCTTGCCCATCAGCGTGCCAGAACACTGGAATTTCAGAAAGATTTGGTACTTACCTGCATTCGAAAAGCATGATTCCTTTTGGTGTAAGGGCCTTGGGAGTTTCAGTGCAGCTTCTGAAACCAGAAGGATGCTCTTACCTTCATAGCACAGTGACTTTCAAAGCTAAACAGGGGCAGGTGGATTTTGAAACAACTCCACAGCACTCAAACAAGGTGAGGACTCTGATATGCACTGATACTTTAACCAATGCAGGAAATGTTAGAAGACACTAAAAATTATTAATCTTTACCACTATGGTCCCTGGCACGGCTATTGCCCTCTGGCAACTGCCACCACCCCTTGAAGGTCATTCTTTGTTCTTGGTGCTTCTTCCAGGAGACCATGTGGCAGCAGGATGTGAAGAGCCAGGAGCTTTTTCTGCTCTTCTTCTCTACACGCACTTGGCCAAGGCATAGGAGTTTAAGCACACATCACAAGTCATTTTCCTGGTCAGATCCCTGAGGACCACATACGATGGGCTTAGTTTGAAAACAGCATTGTACAACTTTTTAATAACCAATAACTAATGAAAGGTGCACTGGCCAGGACAATTGTGAAGATCTAGAAATCACTGGAAGAAATAAATAAAAAACCCTGTAGTGAAATCAGCTGCGAAAGAGACACAAAGCAATCTTGCTGGTAATGGGTAGCATTTATCACATTCACAGATTCATGGAGTCATTCTGCACACCTGAGGCTGCTAACAATGTGGGGGACGAGGGGAGTTACACTAAAGGCCAACATATGGCAGTAAATCAGGAATAGCTGAAAACTGTGATAAATTCACAGTAATAATTCAAGATGCTCCTAGAAGAGTTTTGGGGCTCTGCCTCCCCGGTTGCCCTGTAAAAAGGCATACAGAATAGGAGATTAAGAGCATCTTCTCACCAATGATTTACATGCAAAAAAAAAAATGTTAAATTCCATTTCAACAGCAAATTTCTTGCAACTAATTCTAGAAATTAAGCATCTGCTGTAAGGCAGGCTTCTACAACAGTCACCTCCAGACACCACTTCTCTGAAGTGGGTGACCCGTCTCTGGAGGAGCCTTGTTCCTTCCACTGATCACACAGGGAAACTAAGCTGCATGAACACCACGAAGCTTGAAAAGGACAGAGTATTTCAATTACAAGACCACAGAAGAGAAAATTGATGTTTTAATTTTTATTTCACTGATTATTTTTACTGGAACTCTGTTTGCCTTCCTCCTGCAACCCTCAAAGGCACACAAGGAAATAATTAAGGGACGATCTCTTTAGCTTGGTAAAATATGGAGCAATAAATGGCTGTTAAGATTGATTAGGGGCTGAGGCGAAGCACAAGCCTGGGGTAGACTTCACCTTGCTATTTCTCAGGACAGTGCAAAGAAATTGAAGTTGGGCCTTTTGCAAGCAAATCACATGCCAAATTGGAAAATAAAATAAGCCCTGTGCGCAGTTCCTTTCCTTGGGGTGAGTCTGAATCGCTCTGTACTGTTTCTGCTTCATGTCGTGCAGAAGAACCAAACCAAAATCAGTGTCTTCGAACGGATGATCACGCTTAAAACAAAAATATAACTGAAAGCCTGTCCTGGTTAGGGGTAAAATGAACCAATTTTCTGNATGCATTGAAATATATGCCTTTCTGAGCCAGCTAACAGCCTGAATAGTCATTTCTCTCTGCCCCAAAGCAGTACCAAAGAGTTGTGGGGACGTGAATGGTGCCAGAAATCAGTAAAGAGGTTTGAGTGCCAGGTTGAAGTACAAGCAGCATTGTGAATAGCCCATGTAGAATGGAGAGGACATGAGGAAATTCGCACAGGGCAGACGTGGTTATCAAACAATAACCACGATATCAAACAACGCAGGTGAAACCACTGAAAACAGGAAATCCCTTTCCCAGAAAGATGCCGAATCTTGGAAATGAACCAGTAAACCTGACTTATGCCAAAGTGATTTTTTCCCTTTTTCCTCTCCTTTCCTTTCCCTTCCCCCTGCCCACACAGATGAATATCTGCTTACTTACCTTGTCCTCCCACTCCTGGGTCTACTATTACTGTCCAGATATCTCTTTGATGGCAAAAGTATAAATGATAAAGGTCGTGGAGGCTGGCAAGCAAGGACCATCACTTCACTTCAGTTTTCCCTGACAGGCAAACCATGCACTTGCTGCAAAAATAGGTGTGAGAAGTAGTCATGTGAAAATTTCAGTGTTGAAAAAGCCCTTTTTCTCCCCTTAGAAAATCACCCCTGTAGTCACTGCAGGGATTGATTGTTCCTATGGACAGAAGTCACTGCAAGACTGGCTGAAATTGGATTTAGAGATGGGAGATGCAGGAGTAAAATCAGAACACGGACATCAGTGTGCCTCCACATTCACAGTCCCGTGGTTGATGGTGTCCACCGTGTCTATATCACCGGGCACACTTGTGTGAAGTATCCTGATAAAACAATTCTTGACCTATGATACTGATCCCTTGTGATCTACAAGAAGTCTGCAAGACATCTATGGAAATACAGTGAAGAGTGAAGTGTATAGTGCCAGGGTAAACTCTGATATTAAGCCAAATCGTGCAGCTCGAGCAGTATTAATATTTGGCAGAGACCTGCTGGTCTGAAAAGTAATCATGCAGCAAACAGTGACAGTCTCTCTTTCCCCCTTCTCTACCCCACACAATGCTAAAATGACCTCCCTTGAAAGATTTTATATTTCACTTGTGGAAGGGGTGACATCTCAGCCCAGAGAAAGCATCTGCTGTGGAAAGTGAACATTCCTCAAATGCCACCTATGGCTTCACTTTTCCCTCCCTCATATTTTTGTCATGTTCGCCTTCTTAACTGTAGGTCAAGTATTAATATAAAACAATAAAGAGAGAAATGACTCGCTATTGATCTGGAAAATAAACTGGGAGCCACAAATTAGAGTGAACAAAAAGTTGCAATGCTCCATTCAATAAAAAAAAAACCTCAAAAACGACAACGTGATGCTTTTCAAAGCTAACTCAGCTGCTGCCTGTTTCTGGACTTTCTCCTACAGGTTGTGACAAAAGAGGAAACTGAAAGGAGTAGAAAGAAACATAAAATAATCTAACTTTGAAAAATAACTGCGTTACAGATCTGAAAGGATGAAGACACCTATGACAGGGAGGCTCAACTTAAAGCCATCGCGGAGATTGATGGAAGCAATCTTGTTTAACACTTGGATTTGATCAGAGGCAACTTAGAGATCTCCAAACTGAATCAAACTCCTGCTGTTTGCTTGAGTTTTACCTCCTCCTCCTCCCTCTTCTGATTCCCATGAGAAGCCCACCAGCACCAAACAAGTGAGAACCTAACCTGCTGCTGGTGTAACTCAGCTTCATCCCACAGGTCTGGGGGGAGCTGACCTGGGTTGTCATCATGAGATTGAGTCTAACAAACTAAATACAGAGGAGAGGGCTCAGGCAGCCTGAGCTGATGCAATTTGCTCCCTGAAAGGAGGGAGAAGCCTTGACTAAGGGGATGGAAAGGTTATTAAAACCTGCAACTTTGTGTACCCTCCTGCCAGACACATCTATCTCTTCACCTCACTGAACTGGATCATTTAAAAACCCTTCGACTCAGTAGTCTCTTAGTCCATATGGGGTGTAATTTAGCATTGACTTCCATTAACCTCAGGGGAGATACATAAATTGTGCCAAGATCTGTCCTTCAATCATCCATCAGATCCACTAACCCAGGTAGGAAACTACTCTGTACGTTGGACCTGCCTTCACTGTACTCCTCCTCTATTTTTCTTTTATACAACACCACTTCCACCATACTAGAGTCATACTTGCCTTACACTAATATGGCAGAGGAAATAATTCCAGTTCTTCATTTGAAAAAAATAGGATTCGTTTTCTCTCCAGCTTTTCTTTCCCTTGAAGGCGCAACACTATTCTGCCACTCTGGGTGGCTGCCACCAAATTGGGGATGAAAGAAAACCAATTAGGCAATGGGATACACGAGAAAAAGCCAGCCAACCTGCAGAGGATCAGAGAGATCATTTCTCACACAAGTGTCCCCAGAAATGAGAAGTAATGAGCTGAGCCCCCCTCAACAGCTTTTCATATTACAAAGCATCGGGCAGCTGGTCAGGTGGAGAAAAGAAAACAACCAACCAAGTCTCCTTTTTTCCTTCCTTCTTTTTATTTTTAGCCAGAAAATGTGTTTAGTCCAGGATGAGGAAATCTGTCATGTTGGTTAGATTCTCCTTACCACAGCAACACTCTGAAAAGGACAGCTACTCCAAACGGGTCACTTTTCCCATCAGCCACAGGGTGAGCACAGCAGTGGCTGATTAACAGCATGGGGTAAAAGCCATACAGACAAGGATGAGGCAAAACCTCGCTCAGAAATGAAGCTGTGGGAGAAATTGAATGGTTGCTCACAGTTTTCCTGGAGTCTCCAGCCATGACTGCATCAATAAGCCCCTGAGTTCACAACTCTGCACTATGTTTTATGTTCTACTTGCGACATTTGTCACTTCTGTACCCCAAGATAGTCCAGTAAGTCCGTGAGGGTGGTAGGCAGTTAGGAGAGAAATGCATTACCTAAACTGATAGTCTATAGAGAAAAGGATGTCACTACACTGGAGGTTGTTTTTGCCATGCCATGATAGCTGAGAGAAAGTATCCATATCCCCCCAAATTGAGGTATTTACCTAGGTCACAGATAATATAATGGTTTGAGTCAGAACATCATTGAGTTCTAAGTTCCCTTTCACTAGACCAAGTTGCTCAAAACCCCATTCAACCTGGCGTTGAATACTTCCAGGGATGGGGACACCCACAACTTCTCTGGGAAACTTGCACCAGTATCTCATCACCTTCTGTTGACCCGAGTCAACAGATCTCTGCAGTTTCTCCTACAGCTGATGGTGAGAAACTACAGGTGAGAATCATCTTATCTGTCTTCAGATGTCTGCCTTCAGGTGTCCACATCTGCACTGGTTTTCTGGCCTCCTATAATAGTGGAGATCCAGTCAACAAAGTCAATAGAGGTAATGGCACAGGTATGTCTATGCCAGGGTACGTTATTCTTCTTATAAGACATACAATTCATTCTACCATCACCCAACTACTCCCCACTCAATTGAGTAAGAAATGAGGGAGTATAATTATTAAAAGACAACGTATGTAAGATCAGTAAAAGAAAACCAGAGGAAAGATCCAATACAAAATTAAACTTTGGGAAAGTCGGAGTCAAATATGTATCTCAAGGTACCCTGAGACTAGATTTGCCTGGTTTGAAAGGGTGATATCTATTTGCAGCTTTTATTTACAAGAACTGCACGCTCATGTCCAGTGAGCAATATGTGGATTCATGCTTACAAGCCGCCTGGCAAATACTTACGCACCTCCCACAAAAACCCTCTAATTAAATGTTAATTAAATGCAACACATTAGGCTTAGCAGACACTCTGCTGCTGAGTTATATACATACACTGCAGACACTCTAATGAAATACTTGACTTTGATTTACGAACATGAATGCAGCTAGAACTGGGTTTCGCGCTGGTATCTAATTTTGCGCGAAACAAAGGAGGCCGCCGTGCCTCTGCTAATGGTTCCAGCTTTTTAATGAATACTTCCCATGATGATGTAATTACACAGCAACTTACAGGCAGGAAAGTGTCACAAGCAGAGAAATGCCTTGCATGAAGGGAACCTCCTCTCCTGGCAGGGGAAAAAAAGATTTTTGTCAGGTCTCTGGCAGCAAACACCCTTCAGCCACTGCAGCGATCTCCTTTCGGTCCTCGTTGCTCTTGCTGCCATCACAGAACCTACACTTGATCTAAAGGGAAAGAAACAGCAGGTACTGCTTGTGTTGTGTCATGCCAGTTACAGTCAAGATGATGAAGGGGCACAGGTGAAAATCATCAAGGGAAAATTAGAGGTGTCACACTTCAGGAGTGAACCCGTTTATGCAGATGAGTCCTGATAGAGCTTCTCGATGTCATATTCACTCGTTACACACACAAAATCATTAGCACATTATTGACCTCTATTCAGCTTGAAAGGAAGGAAATATACCTAATTCTGACCGAAGTGCAGAGTAATCTCAAGATTGCCTCCTTTTTATTTTTTTTTTCCCCACTTGACATCTTACACTTCCAGTGTAGACACTGGCTGGCAATTTCAGCAAAGAAACTCTGAAGTACTTCTCTTTATTCCCATTAAGCAATGTGCAGCTTGGCATATGAGACAATTTAAACTCTTCAGTATACACAGTACTTCTCATTTTTTCCAGGGCCTTTTCTTTGGAATCCTCCTTTAGCATCCAGAAAGGAAGGTAGATCCTGTCATCCTATGTATTACAACTCCTCAGAGGGAATCAGCATCTAGCACAGGCTAGAGTCCATGCAGCATCCACAAAACAATCTGGCAGAGAAACAGTCTTTTTTTTTTTTGCAGGTTTCACATAAAAAGCCCTCCAAAGTTCTGAGACTACTGGGAAGCATCCACCCACCAGGGAAGCCTCCGGTTTTCCTTCCCAAAAACTGTTCTTATTTCTTGTACAACAACCAACCCAATGAAAATGCAGGGTGAATTGCCCCATGCCCAATTTGCAAGGCTTTAGGCACAGGTATAATGAGCTTCAGAGTGTTTGTGCTGCTGCACTGCTGTCAGTAACTGGATTGGTACTTTTAATCTTAGCTGAGGTATCTTCTCCCTCCAGTATGGCTATTTTTTTAGGTTGTTTTTTTTTTTTTNTTTTTTTTTTCCCAAGCCCATATTTCTTTCTCCTTAAAAATATATGGCTCAATGTGGAGAAGAGTATCGCTCTCCAAGCAAGCCCAGAAATTCAAACAGGAGTTTTGAAAATAACAACCCTTGCTGAAGTGGTAGGAGGATTAAGTCCCCCACGTTGGCATGGTACTTTGAGATTCCCAGGATGGAAGCCATGGTTGAAATTCACATTACTGTCTCAGGGATAAATAGGAGAGGTCAGATGGAACAAGGATAAGGAAAGGCAAAATAAATTGGCTCCTTGCCTCCCTGAGGCTAGGCGGTGGTGATTTTATGAATGTGAAGACCTAATCTTGGCCTTACACAGATATCTGTGAAAAATGTGTTACTGTCACATCCCTGTGTGTGTATCCTGTCAGAAGGAGTGAGCATGGGGAAATTTAGTGCACCTGACATGTTCTGCAGGAGGGCTTGTGGAACCGACCACATCTTTCCGGAGGGCTCTGCCACACCACTGCTAACTAAAGGACCAGCAAGGTCAGAGACTACCTTGGATGTAGTCCTAGAAAACCATCCAGGCGCACTAAACAAAACAGAAGCCAGCAAGCATCTGGGGAGAAGTGATCTTAATGCATTCAGATCAGAGATGTCGCCAGCAGAAGGCTCAAGCAGCAAAGCTTGGAACATGAGACCATAGGAAGCTTTACCTTAAACAGAGGTCCCTACCTGTAAGGAAACCTAAACAGACATTGAAAATAACTAATTATTCCAGCCTTTCCATAATGCTAAGTGGAAGGGAGGGAATTTTCCTTGAGAACTCCTCTCAACAAACAACAAAAGATGCTGTTGTATGAAGAAGGCAGAAAAATACAATATCGTAAATGGTGATAGTATGAAAAAGCCTTTCTGGAAATTTAAGTACCTTACTACTTAGATGGAACTGTGAGCTCATAGCTCATAAACTGTGCCTACCCTGCAAGGGATCAGACCACTCTATACCAATGCAGAGAAAGTATTTTTAAGGTATTAGGTGACCTGTTGTAGGGATCTCCTCCAGAATTAGAAGGTTCACACCAAGTAGTGCCTCAGCACTGTGTTCACAGGACAAATGTAAGCAGCCAGCTGCCTTTTTGGCAAGACTGGATCCAATTTAAAAGATTTGGATGCTTCAAGGGACACTATAGACATGTGTTTTGGTTCCAAAAGAAAGACATTGCTTCAGTATAGGGGTTGGGGTAGGTGACCAGCAGTCCTTTCACACCTCAGACACTTTGTGAGCAGAGAAGGAAGCCAGAGAATAGATTTTGAAGAGGTCGATTAGCTGTAGTCAGCCATGAAGAGTGGAGGAAATCTAGGAAAATAAACTAGTTGGTGATGCAAGCTATTAGCAGCAAACCAAACAGGACGTGACTGGAGCATGGACTATGGAGAATAGTGATTTCCTATGAAAATGCTTTGGAACTAAAGGAAGAGAGAGAAGAAAAGCGTTCCAACTGAGATGAAAGAAGGAAAAGGTCTACACTGATTTTTAGAAAGAGGAAAGGGTAGAGGAGATGGTTCATAACAATAAAGCCTACATTATGCTTCTCTGTGATATGTTTAGATAATGCTCGGCGATGCACTATCTCTCCCTTTCGCTGTCATGCAAGTGGAATGAGATTTGCTCTGTGTGGAAAAAAATGAATTCCCAAGAATCACAAGGGAGCAGAAGTTAATTTGCAGGAGCGAAATAATACAGTACTTTGTCAGGACGCACAGTACAACTATTGAAACAACCCCAACTACAGTTCAACACAACACCAAAGAAGGAGATATATCATAATGACAAGAGAAATTGGAATTTTTGTGGGTGTGAACATTGCTTCTTTTCCCATTTTAAGGGAGTAACCAGTGGTCAGCTCTAAAAATAACACACTGAATCTTTCATCTTGTCCACAACCAATTATGCCCAGCAGTTGGGTGAGCTGTGACCAATTTAATAACAGAGGTGTCAGCTACCTGCAGACAACCTGCAATTAGGCTTGGCTTCATCACACCTACCTACGAAGTGGGCACCCACTAAGCTGGCTGGTCTTGACTCTTTTCTTGCTCAACAGAACAAGATCAGCACCTGTAGAGGTGATTCATCTTCCTCTCTCCCCACACCTGATCCCCCTCACAGTTTATGGTGGGATGAATCACCCTACAGAGATATCATTCAACCTTTAATGGGCATTGAGGTTACCTACGCAACTGTCTTAACAAATGGTTCTTACTTGGCTAAAAGTATAAATCTACCTAGATGATGATTTAGTCGCTGTGGTGCTTTCTCTCCACCTGGGGCACAAGTTTTCTGGGTTTATGAGTTGGGGATTACCCCATCATAGCACTATCCCAGGTGGCAGGAGCAGCCTTCCATCCAAATGGAAGTCCCTCTCCACAGGAAGAGCACTACTTTATCCAGCTCCAAATTATCACAGAACCACAGAGTGATATGGGGTTGCAAGGGTCATCTGGAGATCATGTATTCCAACCCTCCCTTGCCAAAACAGGGTCACCTAGAGCAGGTTGAACAGGAACGCATCCAGGTGGGTTTGGAAAATCTCCAGAGGAGACTCCACACCCTCTCTGGGCAGCCTCTTCCAGGGCTCTTCCACCCTCAAAGTGAAGAAGTTCTTCCATGTGTTCAGACGGAACTTCTCATGTCCCAGCTCATGTCTGTTGCCCTTTGTCCTGTCCCTGGGCACCACTGAGAAAAGCCTGACCCCATCGTCTGGACACCCACCCTTTAGATAACTGTAAGCATTGATGAGATCCCCTCTCAGTCTCCTCTTCTGCAGGCTGAACCTGAGTCTTCAGGTCTCCCAGCCTTTCTTGGGTTTATAACTCAGATTTCTTGATATTGTCAAAATGTCATTTATTGCTACAGGAAAGAAAAGGCCACCAATTTTCTGAGAATCAGAGCCAATGGGCTGCTTGATTTTCCAGTGGTCACTGGTATGTGCTACGTGGCTATCAAATTTTGAGGAACGAGAGGAGACACAAAAGGTTTCAGAGACTCATCTTCACTGCAATTTGCAGATACTCTGCATGAGTAATTTCCATGTAAATGACTTGGAGGAAAATATTAATAATATGATAATGGATCATTTGCATACGCTGCTGAGTATTTTGTCAGTTCAAACAAGAGACTTTGTCCAAAGCTCTTTGTCAGCAAACAGAGAAGCAGAACAAGCTCTGTGAGTAACTCCTAAACTGAAAATCCCAGCTGATACCTGAACACATTGGCAACAAGCTTGACTTTTTTGCAAATATTTCGAAGATCACAAGAAGACGTGATGGGACTTGGGTACTGTAAAAATGTTATTTAGTGTTCAGAACCAAATTTCACTCAACTTTCACCTTTCCTTTCCTGATGATTTCTTGCATACTGTAAGATTTCCCAAAGCAGGTTTCCCAATTTTGAGAATCTAAGCATGAGAAATACATTCCAGTTGTGCTGTCCCTAAAACCTACTACAATCCAAACTTAATTTTTAGCAATCAGTTACACGTCAAAGTGTAAAACATCAAATCAGCCTTGCCGTGCAATTTTAGGTATTCTAACTGGGCTGTATCTCTCCCTGCAACAGATCTATGATAATAATTTCTTCCAGGTAATTTAGAAACTTTTGAAAATTCCATCCAATGTTGAACAAAATCTATGCTGTAGACTTATAATTTTCTTCTTTCTTCTTGGTATAACTTTCCCTGTGATTACATTTATTACGAGCATAGAAAGGACAGTCTCAAACATGAAATATGTGCTTTGTACGCTAGAAGGGCTAATTTCTCAAAGCTGAGAAAAATGTTGAGAGAAATTGACATAAGTGTAGACAGGAAATTGTGAATGAAAATCAAGAGACTTTTTAGAATAATTTATTAGATGGCCAAAAGCCAAGCATCTACAATCAAGGCAGAGGATAACTTTGACTAAAAAGCCATTATAACTTTCTGACAAAGTAAAAACATCAAATAGAAATATCTCTATATAGGCAATTTATCTTTGTGTCTGTGTGCATGCATTATGTCTAATTGCTTCCTTACTTCTTCTGTGTACATATGTATTTTTTTTCATGCAGATGAAAAAATATGCATTTATGTGTTTTTTCTATAATTGCAGTATGGTTTGGGTGGGAAGGGACCTTTTAAGATCATCTAGTTCGACCTCCATGACATAAGCAGAGATAGCTTCCACAAGATCAGTTTGCTGCATTGATACTGGGGATTGCTCTGACCCAGGTGCAGCACCTTTCACTTGGCCTTTTTATCTACTCTTCTTTTTTTTAATTACTTTGCTTGGCCTTTATTTATTTATAAATCTGAGATCCAAGAGGGCAAACAGAAAAGGACAATTGAAACATTTTATAAAGAATAAATAAGGTGGGGAAATCCCAAGTTGGCAGGAATTAAAGGTTAGGGAAGGAAGGTTTTTAAATATACCAGAGTAAGAATGAAGTAAAGAACGCCAAATGCCAACAATTTAACCATCTCCAACTAATGGCAATATAGAAGAAGGATAAGCACTGAATAAACATTTCTTTTCTATATTAGTAGATATCTACACTCATTGAGATTTTCCACCTCAGTAATATTTTCGTACACCTTGGAGTCCCAGAGACATTTCAGAAGGCTCAGGAAGAGTTATGGCTACTCTCACACCCTAAAAAGGGAAACCTGAAATCATAGACTGCTTAACCTGACATTGATCTCAAACATAACATTGAAATATAGCAGTTAGTTGGTAAAGAATAGAAAGACAGGCATATAACTAGTGTCAGTCAACACGGGTTTGTGGAAAAGAAAGACCGCACAAAACTCAGCCTGATTTCATTGTTTGATGGTGTTTGCTGCCAATTACTGGGAGGCAATAGAGACATATTTAAGGAATTTGGCTTAGTGATCACAGACTCAGAGTTACTGAAGTTGGAAAAGACCCCTTAGATCATCTAATCTAGCTTCCCGCTCAAGCAGGATCAGCTAGAGCAGATTGCTGTGGACCATGTCCTGTCAGGTTTTTAACATCTCTATGAATGAAGACTCAAGTGATGGATGACATTGACATTAAAAACCAGACCAAAATGATATCATCACCATGTTAAATGGATTATAAGACTGACAGAGAGTGGGAAATCATTCTTTGATAGACCTGCTTCCAACAAGATTCTGCAGGGATTGGTCTTAGACCTCTACTGATCCTGGGAAATAAGTATAAAATTTCATATGATCAAATTTGCAGACAACAGTAAGTTGGGAAACAGGGATGGGTGATGAGGCTTGAGCAGTCCTATAGGACAGCCTGGACCTGTCAGTCAGCTGTGCCCATTCCAGTCAAATGCAGCTGCATCCAACCAAATGCCAAGAACGAGGAGCACAGGCTGTGCTTCCAGAGAAGAAAGTGGTTTTCTAGGTCAATCAGGGCTACCAGCGGGGTTTTGGGAACTGAATGGCATTCACCCATGACCTTCCAACACAATGTGGTGGCAAGAGCAGCCGTTGGCTGGAGGACCAAGGGAGAAGTGAGTGGGAGAGAAAAGCAACGTTGTATTTACAGATAGAGTCGGTCAAGCTGGTACAGCTGAATTTGCATCACTTTGTTGTCCGTTCTTTTCAAAAGGTCACTGGAGGTTCCAGAAAATACTGCATTATAAGTTAAAGTATAGAGAAAGATTTCTTATTAAATAAGACATAAAGAGGTCAAGCTGTTTATCAAAAAAATGCAGTGCCCAGGTAAAGGTATAGATGTACCTGCATCAGAGGAAATTGTGGCTGCTCAAGTTTCTTTAATCTAGCAGAGGAAAAGAAAACAAATACCAAAAAGCAGAAAGCTGAAGGCAGAGCAATCCAAATTAGAGGAAAGGCACACATTATTAATGGTGATTAATCACTGAAACAAACTATCCAGGGAAGAAGCCGAATCTCATCTCCTGATATTTTCAGAGCAAATGTATTTGCTTTCTCAGGCAGGATGCTTTCAGGAAACATATGCGATTGGTCTTGCTACAGGAGGAACCAGTAAAATTTAAGAAAAAGTTCCAAAAATGTGACCTAATGAGTGTTATTCTCTTATCTTTTCTTCTAAGGCTTGCATGAGTCTATGAATCTTTATCTAATTAGCTATATCCAGCCATTACAGAGATAATGAGAACACCCTGGTTACATCAGAAAGAAGATACATTTGCATTAGACACCCACAAATAAGCACAAAAGTCTCCCAGACAAAAATTGGGTATTAATAGACAAGTGGAGGAGGAAAAAAAATTTGTTTTTCTATGTCCCATTGATTTTTATTCCCTTTTGTCTCAGGGAGTTTTTCCTGACCTGGACGTCTATGATCTGACTTGATGTACATTTCCACACCTGTCATTCTGCTTGCAAGCCTTTTAAAAAATTGATGCTCACTCAAATGTAAGTTAGATCTCCTCAGCTTGCTGTTTATTCCAGATATTGGATGCCAAGCCTGATTTATTTTTCAGTTTGAGTGCTCAACATTGCTTAGAAACATCACCTTGACAATGGTCTCAAATGGTCACCCAAAAGGTAGTGGATATGTTCAGATGACTAAGTGAAGAGAGTCAAATACAGGTATTTTTGACAGCAGCACAAATATTAAGGACTGTCATAAAATATCTGTGCATGAGTTGGTTTATGTTAACATGATCTCAGAGAAAATTGTATAAAGCCAAAATTTATAGCAGCAGCATTATTATTATTATTACGGCATTATTAAATAATGCCAAAATTAGCATTTTAAGCCTCTTTCTTCCCTTAACTAGCTAATCTCCACCCAGAACATTGCCCTGTTAACAATATATAATGCTAGGCTTGTCAGACTGGGAACAAAATGACTCTGGAGTTTGGAGCATTAATGAAGAGAAACTGGATTCTGATTTATTCTATTCCCATTCATCAACAGCGCTTAGGTGCTCGCTTTCTGATTTTGGTTTCTTCTGTTTACCTCAATTTCTTTGGCTTATTAGCAAAGCATCCAGGATTCCTAAGCAGTCTCTCACCTAAATACTAGCCAGGGCTCGGACGGGTTCATTTCCAAGAACAGATGAAAGCAGCACAGTAGTTCCAAAATGGGCATAGGCCAAAACATTCAATGCTCACAGCCAACTGCTCATGAACTGTCTGCAAACCAAGAGTTATTGGCAGGCAGCGTATGGCAAATATGTTGCTCTTCAGAAAACTGTGATCTCTTTGTGGGCCCCTTTTAAGTAGATAAACGGACCAAATGGTTTGTTGTGAATTATATACGCCATTCCTATATGTCACCAGATGTGTTTCGGTGTAAAATCGCCGATCTGTAATGATTAGTTGGAAACGAGGAGAGCTTGGACAGGCACTTTCAGCTAGCTGGTTCTTAAGCCTTGCCAAGCTAAATCAAATTCTGCCCAGATATCAAACTGTGCCTAATAAACACCAGTGCTGATAATGAGCACCTGTATTTTTCACTGGTATAGCTCAGTGTTGCAACAAAGATTCGTTGGGAAGAGTAATTATTGTGAACGAGCGTTAACAGGGACTATTGCAATTGCCCTAGTAAGTGCTGGCCACATTAATGCCACTGAGTGCAAGTCAGACAAAAAAGAGAGTGGCAAAAAGGTTGCCACTGTGCTATATATAGATCTGGACTCCTACCACCCTTTGTCTTGCTCAGAGGGTATCCTCTCCTCGTTGTAAACTTCAGGATGAGGACTCCGAAAGATTTTTACCCGCTAATTTAGTGTCAGCTTTACATCATCACAGTAAGTTTGGGCAAATTCCTCCTAATTTCATGCCCATATTTCATTTTAGACCAAACCGTAGCCCTTCATTCTTGAATTCAGTGAATTATCTTCCAATTTAGGAACACAGATGGGTGGTCACTGCATAAGCCATAAGCTCCTGTCAGCCTCTTCCTATAGTTGTATCTCTACAGCAAAAGAAGGGTTCAGAAAAGACTGAGCTTAGAGAGGTACAAGTTCAAGCAAAAGCTTGNTTCTTCTAACTTCATGCCCGTATTTCATTTTAGACCAAATCTTAGACCTTCATTCTTGAATTCACTGAATTATCTTGAAATTTAGGAACATGGATGGGTGGTCACCACATAAGCCGTAAGCTCCTGTCAGCCTCTTCATATAGTTGTATCTCTACAGCAAAAGAAGGGTTCAGAAAAGACTGAGCTTAGAGAGGTACAAGTTCAAGCAAAAGCTTGCGTACTGGATCTGGACAGAAGATGTCTTCAATGAGAACAATTTTCCTGAAAAGCACAGAGGTCATAAGAAACCTTGAAGTCATTAGAAAACTGGGATCATAGAATCGTAGAATAGTTTGTGTTGAAAGGAACCTTTAAAGGTCACCTAGTCCATACCCCCTGCAATCAGCAGGGACATCTTCAACCAGATCATCTTGCTCAGAGACCTGTCCAACCTGGCCTTGAATAGAGAAGAGGAATCTCTCCATCCAATAGTCCAGAAAGTTACGTTGATTTCTTAGGGCTCTTCAAAGCAGCAGCAATAGGTTGCCAAGAATATGATCCACCATTTCAATCAGTATCTTGGCAACAAACAATTCTGATCCTTACCTGGATGGAGCTGCACAGTGGTCTTGGAAGGGTGGAGGNAAAGAAGGGTTCAGAAAAGACTGAGCTTAGAGAGGTACAAGTTCAAGCAAAAGCTTGAACAGAGGATGTCTTCAATGAGAATAATTTTCCTGAAAAGCACCCGGGCTGTAAGAAACCTTGAAGTAACCAGAAAACTGGAATCATAGAATAATTTGTGTTGAAAGGATCCTTTAAAGTTCATGTAGTCCATACCCCCTGCAATCAGCAGGGACATCTTCGACCAGATCATCTTGCTCAGAGACCTGTCCAACCTGGCCTTGAATAGAGAAGAGGAATCTCTCCATTCAATAGTCCAGAAAGTTACGTTGATTTCTTAGGGCTCTTCAAAGCAGCAGCAATAGGTTGCCAAGAATATGATCCACCATTTCAATCAGTATCTTGGCAACAAACAATTCTGATCCTTACCTGGATGGAGCTGCACAGTGGTCTTGGAAGGGTGGAGGACCACAAATCCAAGCCATATCATGTACTTCCTTGGAAGCTCAAAGCGGGGAGGTTTAGGTAACTCAATCCCTGCAAAACCAACTCTACAGAACACAAAAATATTAAAAAAAAACCCACAACATCAACTCAACATTCACTCTCTCTCATGCCTTATTTTCTGCTGGAATAGCAGGTTGATTGATGTTGGGGTGTTCACCCAGGCTGGAAGGTGAACTTTTTCTTCATGCTTACATAGCCTGATTTTAATTTAAGGTTTTCTCTTTCTCCCTTGTGGGTTCCTCTCCCTGCCCTGCTCAGTCAGTTCACTGGTTTTTATGAGTTATGCTAATCAGTCTGTGCATCTGTGCTAATTCATCATCTGGGCTGCTGCGGATGGATGAAGCTGGACGGCTGTGCTCCTCACTTGGTACCCCACAGCCCTCCAGCAATCTGAAGGAAGAGGGTGGTGGGTAGGGTTAGACCTGCTGGGCAAAGGTTAGGAAGGACTACTTGGTGAAATAGAAAGTGGATCTCCTCTGTCCATACAACTTTTCCTCAAGACACAACTATCCTCCTGAAGTCCAGTTTGAGGATGGGGTGCTGGGGAACTCCCAAGAGCAGCATCAGTGTCAATAAGCTGTCAGGAACTAGCCTTATTCATCATGGTTATTGGGTAACTGCCAAGGACCCTACAGTAATTCGGTTGAGTTTCTTCTTTGCTAAATGAGTTTACAGTGATGAATAGTGTTTTCTGGGTAATTTAATAATATTAATGGGTTCTCATTAGGTTGGCATTCATTTACATTCTTGAAGGTGTATCCCCTGCTGGCAGTCTTTGGAAAGACTGGGGTGGACAGGAAAACCAATATCCTAATTCATTCACATCCCTAAATACTTCCAATAAGGTAAAGGTTTTAAACCACTTTATTGGTCCGGTTTATTTAATTTATATTGCTCTTTGTGTACTGTGATTTTATTTCCTACACAGGCAGCAAACCCAATATTGTTTAGTCAAAAGTGCCCTCAAGAAAGACGATATTAGAGTTAGAAATAGACATCAAAATGGCTAGAATTACTATTATTATTATTATCCAAGAGTCAGATGATGGAAATGCAATAATTCACTCCAAATAAATCCATCTTGTACCAGAGCACAAGCAACCTATCTATATGAGATAAGCACTGATAGCACTGGTAGCTATCATTTCAGGTTGGCAAACAAAAAATATTCATACTGTTTATTTTGATCTGTCTGAATCAGATCCTCTTTTTTTATTATTATTATTTTATTATTTTCATTAAATTACGCATCTCCCTGTGTGAAACCCTTGCTCCCTCTTTCACATCACAGGACCCATGAAGGTACAAATTATCATATGACATTACCAGTAGAAACAGCAGTATGAGGGCAAAGAATCATTCAGAAAGGGAAGGCACTACTGTTATGCTCCAGAAGATCCACAGTGGCAAACTGAAGAAAAAATTTAAGTTCAAAATTATTTTCAAAACGGAAGACTTCCAATTATTTTTCTGGGCGTCATGTTCTCACCGGCCTCTTAGCTGAAGGGAGCCAGGTCAAAACATTGAGTCCAACTTCATTTTCCGGGAAAAAAGAGAATCTTCTGCAGAATTGCCCTTTGGAGATTAGTGCAGAAAATGTTAACTTTCACCCATATGCTCCCTGATATTCTCCTTATTTAATTTCTTCCAAATTTTCCTATTCACATAATTCCTCGATATCTTTAAAAACCTCCGTACTCCTAGAAGCTCATACTACAGGTAATTGGAAAATTCCTGATTTTACAAAGAAACTCTTCATTTCAGTAAATAATTTTTCCCCTTTTTGTAAAAAAAATTTCTTAATAAAAATTGACATTTCAACTCTTTCATCTTTTTAAATTCTTTTTATGCTGCATGGTAGTAAATGTGGAAGACTTAAGCGAGCTATTTCTGTGTTGGCATTTAAAAAAATAAAAGCATAGACAAAAGAAGGGCTATTTTTAAGAAAATACGTTATTCAATAAAAATACTTCCACAGGAGTACTCCTTTTACGCCAGCTACAGTTTACCTCTAATACCAGAATAAAATCCCTATCATGCTAAAATCCTCCACATCCTCAGAGCTCATATTTCATGCCATTTTTTGCACCAGAAGAGTGAATAATTCAGCAGATTGGAGTAATGAATCATTTTCTCATCCCAAGGTGGCTGCTGCTCACGATGATTAATACTGATTTATTTATTACTCATGACAGTCTCAACCAGGTCAGGGCCTCACTATGTGACATCCTGTATGGGATACACTAAATAAACAGTTCCTGCCCCAAAGAGCTTGCAGAGTAAGTTTTTAGTCTTTGGGTCCTCGTGGGTGGGTAAGTTCCCTTAGTGAGCAGCCAATCTTCACCCACACCAGCCATGGAGAAGAGAAGAGAAGAGAAGAGAAGAGAAGAGAAGAGAAGAGAAGAGAAGAGAAGAGAAGAGAAGAGAAGAGAAGAGAAGAGAAGAGAAGAGAAGAGAAGAGATAAATGGTGATGGATGGGAGAAGATAATCTTGCATAGATACCTTGCCAGTTTATCCCACCTTTGATAAACACCAAATACTTGTTATTTTCAGCAGATACTTTTTTTTTTTTTCTTTTTCCAGCAGCCTCACCTCATGTCGCCTTATAAAAACTGGATGATGAGATGGGTTTTTTTGCAAAGAAGGATCCCAGAAAGAGGAATTTGTAGGCTTCCTGACAGCGTTGTTTGTTGTTGCAGTTAAATTATTTAGCTACCTGTGCCTGGATGTGTTTAGGCTTTTTGACAGGCCAAAGTCCCTGGCTAACAAGGAACATCGAGCTGAAACACAGGTTATGTGCAATCCCATTTCTCTGCATTTATTAACCCTACTAAAGAAAGAACAAGATGTTTCTGATGTATAAACTCAGCGATCCACACAAGTGCCACCAGTAGCATCATGGTCTCTTGGCAAAGATAACAGTTGGCACCCACAATGAGAGGTGAGCACTGGACAACTGTGAGACAATCAGAATCACTGCAGCTTCTCAAAATAGCACCATGGACTGCACTTTCCAACAGCGGCCTGTGTAGGAGTAGCACACACAAAAAAAGGAGAAAAAATCACTTATTTGCTTCTAAGTGGAAAGTATGGCTCAGGAGCTTATGTATTCTCACGAACACTGAAGTAGACATCATTATTATTATTATTATGATTATGATTATTATTATTATTATTGTTATTCTTGTTATTCTTGTTATTGTTGCTGTTGTTACTACTACTACCATTACTATTAATTAATTTGACTAATTAAATAAAATATTGTTATTCTTGCTTCCCAAGCAGAGATTACATAGCCCACAGTCAAACAAAAAGGATAAAGATACAAAAAAGAGGAAACCTGTCCTTTTCTCATCCTGGTCACTCCATAACAAAGAATGGGATTTCTTTTCAGGAATCCTTTGCAATTTGTTCTCAAAGAAGAGAAGTATCTTAAGGGAGCCTGACTCACACGTGCTTAGCTCAGATGGAAGTGAGGCGATATTTGCCAACTGGGATCAAGTCTCATCTTCAAAATAGAATAATTCAGCTACAGAATGAAGTCCTCTTGTCTGTGGGTGATGCCCCTGTAAAAACTTCATAATTCAAGAACGTGTGTCCAAAAACATTCAGGAACCGTAACTACAGGGCTACACCAGTGATGCATCGATACCAGCACAGTGTGTCTCCTCCCCTGTTTCCTGATCAAATAAGCATCATTCATCATGTTGTCCTGCACTAGGGAGGGACAATTCAGCATCACAAATGCCTCTAGTCAGTGATTACAATAACAGGAGTATTATTTCCCGAAGAAAGTAATCTCAGCTTGCATTTTCTGCCAGAGAGTCCAAATAGCAGTTGTGTCAATTTATCCTGGTCAATAATTTCTCCCTAAAATATAACAGCTGTTTCAAGCTCATGTTAATAATCTACACTCAGTACATCCTCCTGTATCTTTAGGGAATAGATAGATTTGGAACTGTCTGTTTGTTGTTCTGCATCTCAACTATCTCCTTTTTGCACTATTTATTATTACAGGATTGAGATCTTCTCTGGTTTTAAGAGGACTTCTTCCCAGTTTCTAGATTCCAATTTTGGGGGTTTTTTTGGTGGTTTGTGTGTGTGTGCATAGGGTCCCTAGACCCTTCTTACCACTTTTCCCCAAAGAAACATCATCTGCACACACACATTAAACCACCACCTTTATGCAAGGGCACCATGAAAATACTGCTCTTTGTCAGCTAGATTCCAAATGGATATCTCATCCTTTCTCTTTGACAGCAACCCGTAAATATCTCATCATCTGCTCAAATTCAGCTAAGTTTTAGTTTTTCTCCCAGGATTTCCTACCTTTTCTGCACGCTTCTGCTGAAAACTGAACAGCAAACCAACACCATAGCTGCTATTATCTCCTTCTTTAATGCCTGTGACAAACACTGTTTTCTCAACCATCATATAGAATGTCTATCAGCTTCAGACTCGATCTGGCTCTGATCCAGTCATCCAAGGTGTGCTTTAGTCCTGCAGATCCACCTTGAATAATAACTGTACAATCTTACCTTCTTGGCCCCTGCTGCTATATCAGTGGGCCAAGCCCTCTCACATCTTCCCCAGGGCAGTTATCTGTGTTTCCATCATGTATAACGTTGTGAAAGTCACTTTCTCAGGCTATTTTAACACATCTCTATTGACTCCACCAGTTCCCCTTCCGTGCACATAAAATGTACTGTACAATGTGTTAAACTCTCCTGCTCCTCACCTCCCCGGCCTTCTGCTGTCATCTCTTTGGCAATGCCCAGTGTTCCTCATGGACAAGATTCTTCTTTACCTGTAAGCCTTGAGCCCCTTCCTGGTGTGAGCATCACCTTGAGAGCCTGGGAGTTCCCGAGTCCTGATATGCAGGGCAGGATTCATCTCACCCATCTTGTGAATCTTATCGTATAACCATCTATACCAGAGCTCATTGCTTAGAGGTTCCCTGTATAGTCAGTGGGAAAAAAAATAAAATAAAATAGATACTCCAGGGTCCAACTGACCCACTTTATTTTAAGACATCTATTCTTAATGACAAGACGAATTGTACCAGCCCCACAAGGCTCCACTGACTATATTGACTGTATCTCCCCCAATTATAGTGGAGCTGAGGGCAAGTGTTTTCTGTGAAGACACCACATGTAGAAGAAACCTGCTTATATTACCAAGCGTAAAAGGAATGTGTTGCTGTCAAGTGCACAGCTTTGGTTGTTGTTTTGTTGTTGGGTTTTTTTTTCCCAGGATGAGGTGAAAGCATTTAGCTTCCTAGCAGGAAGAAGCCACTGGCAAGGTGTAAGCTCTGAATACCAATCCAGAAATAACACTTGAAGAACTGACTGCTTCCTTGGGAATGAAAGTGCAGACAGAAAATTTATGTGCTTTCAGCCCGGGCCTTTTATTCAGCGTCCACAACGATTTCCACACAGGACATTTTGGGTTAATTAGGTCAGCTCAGATTAGTCACAGCTCTCTTAGCGAATGTTTTTAAATAGGTTTCTCTTCTTGGGGTCTTATGGAATTAGGAAGAGTCTAGTCAAAATACATGCACAGAACAGGCTTTTCCGGGCTAGGACTTTACAAAGTTTATTTAGAGAAAGCCATTAAAAAGGCCAAGTTCTAGTTCAGCTCCTCCTGAGCATGAGGAAATAAACTGTGCCCCCGTAGAGCTAAGATATGTCTCTGGAAGTACACAAAATAAGGGATACCTGCCCTCTCTGCCCTTTGGTTTCAGACCTTCAGACCAGACTGATGGCTGGTTGCCCATATACTCAATAAAATGTGTCCATTATTACGGTCTGTAAAACAGGGTGTTAAGGTCAAACTGCCCTACAGAAAACACTCAGAGGAGGAAAAAAAAAAAAAGTCTTTTTTTTTAGTTTTTTTAAATCTGAATGCTGTTTCATGTCACCCATGCTGGCATAGACCTTCCATCCCTTGCCCCTAGCCATCACACTGTCCATTGCAACTCAGAAACAGCCTGAACTGATGAGAAAGGTTTTGTGGGATATTACAGGTCCATGTCTAGATGTGATCCTTGTGTGTGTCCCAGTGCCATCATCCACAAATCTGAGGATGCAGATAACACAGAACCCTTTAGGACCATCTCTGAGATATTTGCAGAAGAGTTCATAGTGAGCTATTGACACAATTGGGAGCCATGGAATAGCCCTCAAACATGGTTACTACCAAGACAACGCAGCCAAAACCTCTCAATGACACTGATCCTCCTGCTTCTTTAGCTGATCTTGCAAGTGTTTCAGCATGTCCAAGAGTCTGTCATGTGTGTACTAGGGCTGGGTGAGGTTGTTGCCCTCACTGGTACGCTCTCTCTGGATGGATACAGTGGCGGTCATGGCAGCTCTAGATCTTGGGCTATGGTCAATCTGCAGAGAAAGCTGGCCAGACCACTGTCATGCTTTATTGTGCTTTGCCTCACCCCCACAAATAGGCAATAAGGGTTGGTCAAGGCCATTTCAAGTGAAATTGCTCTGTCTCTAAGCCAAGAACATCCTCTGTATGTACTGGAGGATAAAATGAGAAGAAATGGGGCTAGAAGTGTTAGTGTGAAGCCTGGGACATGGTCTGACCCATTGCCCATTTCTGTTCCCTCTTACCCTTTGGATAGCCCATACCTCTAAATCTTCTTGTCTTGCTTGGGATCCCCCCAAAGAATTCCCTCATATCTAGCTTTCATTGAGACAGGTGACCCCAAAACTGTTCCACCAGTGTTTTGTCCCTGTCCCTCAGCACTGGCCTAAGAAGCTCAGAACTTCTGAATCCTGGCAGACAGCTAGGTGTAGTTCCTCTCCCAAAGCATTCAAATGTGACACAGAAGAGCAGACAGTCTATCAAGAATCAAGAATCACCTACCCCTCGAAACGGTCTTGATGGAGCCAGTATGAGAAGAGTGACTGTCCGTCCACTTGCACTCCTAAAATGTATGAAACAACCCAAGGGTAAAAAATTGCTTTTAAAATAACCTTTTCAGCCTGATTCATTGCAGCCGGGAGTGGAGCCATCTGTCTGGAGCTGACACTCCTCCCAAATCCACTACACACTTTGAGAGTCATTTTCACAGGAGGGAATCAAAAAAGCTTGGATACCTTCATGTCTGCCTTATAAAACTGTTACAGGTGTGTTCAGCACAGTAAAATAACACCAAATAAAATGAAGCAAAATGAACAAATAAAATACACAAGAGATAATATGACAAAAACTGATGCTCCAAAAACGCGCAGCATGGTTTTGTGCAGTGCTAAAAATTACAGTCTCTGCTGGAAGTCCTTCAAGGTAGTGGTTCCTTGATTTCAGTTTTACATCTACCTTGTTTAACCATGGCTACTCCTGTTCTTAGTCCTGGCAATGCTGCACAGTTCACAGTGCCACCATAACACACCTTGGGAGGGAGATGAGTGGAGCAGAAGGTGGAAAGAAAAGAGGGACTCCTCCTGCACAGGGATGTCCTGGAGCCTTCTGGTACTTTCTGACAAATAGAAACCTTTTAGTTTCTGGAATAAATTTCAACCTGTCTCACTGGATCATGTAGTGACATTAGATTTTACAGGTTTAGTGAAAAGCTGGGTAAAACCAGACAAGATATTATTGTTCAGCAGCTTGGAGCTAATCCCTGGGTGGCAGGCATGGAAACTGGCCAGGAAAGGTTATCTGAGGCAGACCCCTGCCTGAGTGCTGCAAAGTCCACCCAGAGTTCCTAAAGGAGTCAGGTGCTGGATGCAGGTGAGTCTCATGAGCATCGTTCTAGGGTCCTGCCATGAACCTGACACCTCCCACCCCATTTTTGGACCTCATGTTCTCAGACGCAGCTGGGTGCACTGCTGCCGTGAAGTGACAGTTTTGAGACACCTGGAGAAACCAGCTGGAAACATCTCAGGTGTGTAATTTTAGCAGGCTGTGTCTGGAAACTCAACTCTGGGATTTACTACTAGAAAGGCAAGGAAACATGTGAGTGGGGAGAGTGGAAAGTGGAGTATGTCCTGGTGAGGAAGGAACAGCCACCAAATGATGAACATTTAGGTTCCTGAGACTTGAGTCATGTCCCAGGTTTTTTTTCCCCCCATTCTCCCATCAGCAGAAGTGTGGGAAGGGCTAAAGTAATCTTCATGATTGATGAACAGAGAAATGGGATTTTGGGGGAGAGAGTTGCAGTCCCCTTAGATTCTGACTTTTCCACCCAGACTTCTGCAAAGGGCAGTCAGGGCTTCATCCACAGATTGAGTCTTTCTGGTCCTCACTCCCTCTGTTCACCATCACTGTCATTTATAAAGGGAGTTTTCAGGTTGGGGTAGGAATGCACCTCACCACCAAAAACCCTCCAAGACAACAACATTTGGATGCTTCGTGGCCTGCAACTGATGTGATTTGAAGGTCTGGAGGGCTTTTATGCAATGGGGTGAGGTGTCAGTCACCCAGAGAACAAAGAGAAGAGTTTAAGTACGGGAGAAGTGGGAAGAGCAGGAGTGCGGAGAAGGGACGAATATCTTGCATTGTTTGCAATTAGCACACAGACAAGAATATAGTAATGTATTCACATACAGAAATGGCCAAGGAGCACCAGGTTGATGAGCAGAACTCAGGCACAACAGGGTTGTAGCTGGTACATCAAAGGGAGCCATGGACTAGCACAGAGGGGTCTCTAAGACATGACTCAGAAAAACTTATCTTCACTAGCAGTAACTCCCTATAAACTTTCTGAAGTTCTGCACTTCCCTGGAAATGCTTTTAGAGAACCAGAAGTTATTGTTGCCCTGGAGACTCACACTTTCCCATGGGGTGAAATAGGCAATAGGGCTCCCTTGGGATGCACATCAGATTCTTGGAAGTCTCAGGTGGGAGATGAAAGATAGAGAGAGAGACTGCCAAAGAAAGTCTTGATACTGAGCTGCTAAAGCCTTTGAGCCTGTGGTAAACTCAAAGAGTCACTTGAAACAGTCACAGCCAGAAGGTTTTTGGTGGTGATTCACAGGTAGTGGTACAGTGAGAAAAACAGTTGTTTGGGGGCTTATTTTGAATGGGTGGAATAAAGCCAGTGGTGGAGACAAGGCACAAGGATCGGTGGGGACAGCAGTATCAGGGGCAAATTGGCCATGGGAAACACTTGGGAAGCAAGTGTTGTACTCATTGAGACTTTTACATCCCCACTCCCACTAAAACCAGGCTGTTTCTTGACCTTGAGAAAAACACCTCTCGGGGTTCCCTATCTTCTTTGCCTCCACTTCTCCTTAGCTATTAGCCACCTGTGGAGACTTTGAGAAGTCCTCTGAATACCTGGACCTCAGGAAGAGCATTTCAGATCTTTGCATGTGAAAAAATAAAAGAAAAAAAAGAAGAAAACCCAAACCAAAAAGTGACAGGAGGGGTATGAAACCAAGCAACACATGCTACTTTGCTGGCTGAGGCTTGATGTGCCTTGGACCCAGAAGCGGTCCTCATTAATACTCATCCCGCATTTAAGAAATTAAATTAGGCTGCTTAAAATTAAAAATACATATTTATTTTAACCAGCCTGGGTATTCTGAATGAACTGAAAAGAAAGAGGATGGAATATTACAAATGAGACAATTAAGGAAAGCGAGCAGGAGAAATTGTATAAATTACAGTCCTGTGATGAAACGGTGCTTTGATGCAAGGAAGAGGAGCCGGCAAGGACTTCAGTCACCAGACATGGACAGTTTTGGGGACGGGTGGTGGGAAAGGAGTTAAAGAAAAAAGAAAAAAAAAATTAACTCAGAAAATCCATTAGTATTGATTTAAGGAGGTAATCAAGGGGAAACAGTCTCAAACAGACAGGATGGACTAGTGATGGTAACACATGAATGCTGTGATGCTCACAAGCTCACACAGCTCTTTCAGCTGCAGAATTACACTTCTGGGAGAGCCTTGGTCCAACCCTGGTACCTCCTGGCCTGGCTGGGTTCCCAGCACCTGCCAGGTGTGATGAAGCTCCTGAGCATTAAACAGGATTAGATCACACCTGAAAGCTCTTCCTTTGGACAGTGCCCAGGATGGAACCATAAGCCAATGGAAAGAGCAGGAGTGAATGTTTGGTTTCTGCTGTTGGAGGCATGGATCACAGAACCCCACCACAGCATGGATCACAGAATGCCACCACAGCAAAACACCTCTGCAAGAAAATACTCCCGAGCAGGATACAGCTTTTCCAAAGAACCCATTGATTTTTCCATGAGGCATTTGGGATTGTTTACTTTTCACCAGCAGGAGAACACAACGCTAGCCATGGACAGCATTCGCAGCTTGCTGGAGACTAGAGATGCTCAGTTCATGGCAAAATCTGCCTCCAGACATGTGAACTGCTCCTGAATACAAAACAAACTAGGTTTTCTCTTGGATGTACTGAAAATTATTCCCTTGTTTTTTCTACAAGCAGGAAAATGCCAGGGTGCTCTTGCAAGAATGCAGGCATGGCTTGACATATTCCCTTAAAAACATACCCTTGCTGCACAAAGAGCACTGAAGTGCACAAGTTTTATTCCTGTGAAGCATGTCCTGGTCACTGTGAGGTGCAGATCCCTATAACCATGGGGAAGAGGACATGTGGAGAGCCTGAAACAGTTAGCCTAGCTCAAGAGGACCCCACAGAGACGAGTCTCTGCACTTTATTTCGCCCATGGAGGTGACTTTACAGTCAAACCTGCCCACTTAACACTGTATGGAACTGTATATTACAAATGTCGGTGTATGTGTGTGGTTGTGCAATTTCTGTGCATGCTAAAAATATATATGTGGTTTGCAATCGTTTCTTGAACAATTCAGCATATAGTTTGGTCACAACCAAACCAAATCTTTTGGAGATTAATTTTCAAAAGGGAAAAATTATTGCCATGCAGAGGCCTGAGCTGTGACTGGAGGAGTCTCAGAGACCTCCAAGTAAGGAATTAAAGCTGGATTAAAGGAGTATATGGGCCTTCCATACAGATTTGTATTTCATCCACTTGACAAGCAGGCATTTTCACCTTTTACAACTCCCATTGTAGCAGCTAGATCCTAAAGTCACATTTTTCCACTGTAGCCAACTTTCTCTTTTTAATGGTGGATCAGGAAAATAAAAGCCTCAGGATGCCTGGATTCTAGTTCTGTATTGCTCACAAACTGCACGACTCGCCACATACGAATTTTTCTGATGTTCAAACCAGAATGAAGGAACACGACTGACCAGGATACGAGCATTGTGGGTCAGTTTCTGGAAGGGTGACAAATCAACAAAAAGAAGTCAATGTCTTCTTTGGCAACATCCTGAGTATTTTAAAGAGCACCCTATTTCCCAGATGTGGGAGAAGTGATGAAAGGGTAGTTTCTTCTCTCCTGGCAGTCACGGAGGGTCCTCAGGGAGCTGTGTGCCCAGCACTGGCTGCCTGTTTCTGTCCTGGGACAAATTCATTCTGCCGCTCCTACTTCCTCCCTCAATTTTCCCTTTCCTTTTCTCTCACCCTTCCAAATCTGTAATATCAGTTTTGCAAATAGTCCTACAGAAACCCTTTTTAGTCATTCTGTACTTGTTGGTAAACAAGCTTTTTGGATTTGGGCTTTTTTTTTCGGCGGTTTTCTGTTTTGTTTTGTTGTTTGGTTTTTTTTTATCCTGTGGATCAGTGACTTGGGAGGTAGATTCCATTACTTCGAGCTGTGTTATAGATGAAGGGACGTTTCAGTGCTCCTTCCATTTCTCTTGAAGGACAGGTTTTTTGCAGACCTGTTGACTGTAGCTCTGAGATCAAAGGTCTGCTTGATCACTGAACATCAGCACCACTGAATGCAACATTCAATCTCTTTCAGAGCTTCCTGCATAAAGCAGTTTAGCCATCTGCTGCAGAAATATATATATATATATATATATAAAT
>VXBW01007122.1:32435-44499 GCA_013400375.1 Thinocorus orbignyianus
TATATATATATATAAATATATATAACTACTATATAAATGCAAAATGGTATTATTAAGGAGAGAAGAGAATTGCCATATCGATCTAAATAATATGCTGTTAAGTTTCAAAGAGCAAGCACGCCTCATGCTAACAGGTTTTTCTAATTCTAGAGGAAGAATAACAAGGCTGGAGGCTGGAAGACGTTTAGCAGCAAATATGAAAATGGGTTTGTTTGTTCTCATTCTTTGTTCCTTTAAACTCTCTGTGCTTTCTCTCTCATGCCTGTTTTCCAAAGCTGCAACAGCACTTTCTACCCTACAGCAAGCTCTAAAAGCAATTTCACCTGGCCAGCAGAGCTGAAGGAGGGAGGGAAGGGGAAACAGATTGATTTTTCTATGCAAGGAGATGGAAGAAGACATGGAGAGACCTGGGAGACAGGGAGCATCATGAAGCAAAAATTCAGCTGCAGGTCTGTATCTCCTAGGGCTTGCCTTTCTTCACCTTTAAGTGGTTCCTGTTGATATATATTTATTTGGATATTTGTGCTCGAGACAATTTATGGATGTTTTCTGTGATTAAGTTGCTACGTCTAGTGTGTGGTTTGAGCTTAGCCACAAGGAGATGTCAGAGGGAGACAACAACTATTCCTAGTTTGGACAGAAGATTTAACATTCGTCTTATCCAACTTAAGATGTCTGTTCCACAGACTGCCCCCCTCTCAGTTAAGTGTTGAGAATCCCCACAGCTGATGGAGACAGACAAGTATTTCTCAGTGTTTTTCATGGCCTCCTGAGAGACACTTTCACAGGACACCTGAAGAACTTGCCCAAAAGTATCTGTTTATTCCCATTGACTACAAAAAGCATTTACGTTAATAGCTCAGATGCAGAAGCGTCTCTTGTACCTGGATAAAATCGGGCAAGATTAATCCCATCTTAGGAGACCATCTGATAAAAGAGAAATTCTTCAAGTAGCTACACGGGGATGACAATTGACGTGGCAGATGACAGTGGCAGGACCATAAGCAGGTGCAAATTCCCAACCAGCTGGATGATAAGGAGAATCCTTCACAGGAACCATGAGATGGGCAGACAGCAGTTATGGAAATGAACAGAGGGCAAGAAGAGGTCAGGATGAATGAAAAGTAAGGTGCAGTGCTGAGTCTTAGCTGTGGCTTGGGAAAGGTCATTGGAGAAGTCTCAAAAAGCAAGTTCAGTGCTTGGGTTAGGCACTAGAGTACAGAAAGCTTTGGGTGGAATTGCAGAGAGGAGCTCCACACCTTGAAAACAAATGTTCAGAGAGGCTGGAGATGAGTAGAAACAAATGAAGCAGCTTTTCCTTTTAGAAAAACAAATAAAATAAAGCCTTCCAATCTGCTATCATAAATACATGGCTAAGTAAATGGATAAAAAGCGTTGTCAGGTACAGGCATCGTCTTTCTACTGAATGACTCACCTTTTGAAAATTACTGATATCATGGAAGTGTGCCAGAGTCTGGAATAAAGGCTAGACTTGGACAAAGGACAAGGTAGAAATTTCCCCACAAACATAAGCTGGACTTTCCAAATCTTATCAGCATCCCTTTGTTCAAATGGTCCCTAATGTGGATGTCATTCATTATATAGAATAGCTTTGGGAGCAGTCTTTAATAATGTTTTTGAAGGCCTTGATCAGGAATAAAAAGATGTGAATCCACCTATTGGCTTAACTTACACACTTATCAGCTTAACATATTAAAAACTCTCTGCCTCAGTTCCCAGTTGCCCAAGAAGTGTAAACCTATGTCCCTTCTCCTGCTTGTTCAGGCTAGAAATGCTCTGGGTGACTTCAGTATGTAGAGCAGTACAGTCCTGATCTCATCTAGGGTCCAGGAAACACCACGTTATAAATAACAACCGTAACCAATTTCCTGCAGTCTTACTAAAAAGTTTTTTCTCCTTCTGCCTGTCTCCATATACATATGTATGAATATTAATCCTGCCAAAAGAAGATGGGGGGGGGGAGGAAAGGCAGAGAGAGGGGGTAATAAAAATTCAGTGCATCAAACTGACTTTTCTTGATTTACAACAGGTAATTATCATTCTTCACGCATGGCTGGTCTCCTGTTGTGAGAAAGCAGAGCAGGTGGAGCGCTGCTTGTCCAATATCCTTCCCCCTGACGCTTGCCTCCACCTGTAAG
Organism: Thinocorus orbignyianus; assembly: GCA_013400375.1. NCBI lineage: Eukaryota > Metazoa > Chordata > Aves > Ciconiiformes > Thinocoridae > Thinocorus > Thinocorus orbignyianus. The sequence continues at coordinate 34,595 of VXBW01007122.1, forward strand.
CACCCCATGCAGATGCATGAGAGAGGCATTGTCAAGACCAGACAGAAGGACAGGGTGAGAAAGATGGATAGAGGTAGAGCTGAACAGAGGCAGTTGGAAAACCTGGGTTTGCCCACACTTGGACAGGCTTGAAATCTTCCTTAGCATCCACTTTCTTGCTTTTAACTGGCCATGGCAATGGCTCTATCTCTTAACTATGGGGGTAAAAGAAAAGAAACAACAAAAAAAAAAAGCAAGCAGTAAAATCAAAGGTCATAAAAGAAGTGTGGAAAGATAATTGGAATTATTCAGGTAATGGATTAAAACTATTACAAGTACCATGATCTAAATCTGAATGGCAGGGGAGGGGGAAAGAGGGGAATAAACTAATAGAACTTGGAATTGATTTTCAAAGAATACTGAAAATTATTACCAGTAAAATTTACAAGCGCTGTATATCACGCTCTCTGCTGCCTTATTTGTAACAGAAATATCCAATTCCGAAATGAATTGGGCTGTGCTAAAACTAACTCTTGCTGATGGTGGCAAGTTGTTAATTAAATGACACTTTTGTGCTGTTCATTTTGAAAGTCTCTGGAAAGATAACCTGAAGTTCTCAGCTTCTGAAATGAGTGGGGAGAGGTGAGCAAGCACAGAACTATAAAGACTCCAGGGGGAAAAAACCACATTGCCTTCAGGGATTTGCTCACCAGAATAAGATTCTACCAAACAGCCAACACCAAGCAGGGGTTAGATGTTTAGAAGGGAAATAAATGGAGGTACTAGAGGTGGTGTTCACAATTTTGATGGCCTTCTCTCTGAGAAAGCTATGTCAGCAGAAGAGCTACTTTGTGAGTAGTTCACAGAGGCTCCTGAGTGCCCATGGGCCATAAAGAATTGGTTTTCCTGGGGTGCATCAAAAGAAGCATGACCAGCAGGTCGCAGGAGGTGATTCTCCCCCCTACTCTGCGCTTGTGAGACCCCACCTGGAGTCCTGTGTCCAGCTCTGGAGTACTCAATGGAGAAAGGACATGGAACTGTTGGAACAGGTCCAGCAGAGGGCCACCAAGAAGATCAGAGGGATGGAGCATCTCTCCTATGAAGACAGGCTGAGAGAGCTGGGGCTGTTCAGCTTGGAGAAGGCTCTGGGGAGACATGATAGCAGCCTTCCAGGATCTGAAGGGAGCTCCAGGAGAGCTGGAGAGGGACTCCTTGTCAGGGAGTGTAGTGATAGGAGAAGCAGTAATGGTTTTAAGTTGGAAGAGGGGAGATTTAGATTAGATATATATTTCTTCTCTTTCTTCTTTTCCACTGGACATCTCTGTTTGACTTGATCAGTCTGTGGCTTCATGGGTATGAGTGCTCCTGATGGTGTTTAACCACGTATTCTCATGGTGGGGCTGAGTGTTTCACAGAGGAGAGTCAGAAGCCAGCGAAACATGTCATGCATGAAACCTGACTCAAAAATGACTTGTGCCTGTCTCCAGAGCATTACGTTAGCATCCTGATTCTCTCCACAGCATTTTAGCTCACTTCCAGCCCTAACTGTTCTCACAATCTTCTACTGGGCTCGGAAAGAATCTTTTACGACTAAAGAACCTGAACTCTTCTAAGAATTGCTTAGAGGAATGGCTGTAGCCTTTGTTTCCACACCTGCAGCTCTGCTTACCCACATGTGATCCGAAGGATTCTCTCATATTTGGATGGAAATCAGAACAGGAGGTTTCAAAATTATCTACGTCATAAAGCACTGTGAGGTCAGCAAAGGCATGTCCATTTCTGCCAGAAGAGATACTAGCCTAAAAGAACATTTTGGCCACATTCTCAGCACTTGAAATCTAGTCCCATAGATGCAGCAAGGAGAAACTAATGCCTTTCAGATAGCCCTCCTCCCATTCCAGTTGCCACACTGGGACACAGTAACTGGCTTTACCAGGTGATGCTACAACTGTCACCCATCGGAACAAGCCCAGACTATAGTTTTCCTATTCTTTTGGTTTTCTTTATGCAGTTCTGCTCCTCAGGTCTCACACGGCTGCCAAACTTTTCATTTACATGCCGATCCTGACGTCCTGCCCTGGCTCCACTCTCTGTAGCGTTCACAGGGAAGAGTGAAATACAGCCAGAGCGGTTCAGCTTACTCATGGAGCAGCTCGTTCCTCACTTACAGGCAATATATTTTTCAAGGTGGGAATCTTATCTCTTTCATTTTACCGCCTTTATTTATTTATTTCATACAATGGAGCAGTTTATTTTTTGACTTGGTTTTTTTTCCTTTGTGTAGGGGAGTGGTTTTAGTGACAGCAGCAAGGACAGGAGAAACTTTTCTAAGAATAAGAGAGAAGAAACTACTAGCTGGAGCAACTGTCTCTGCATCATCTATGCCATATACTAGGTGATAAAGACTCTCTAATCAGTGCTCTCTTTGGCTTCAAATTTACTTGAAGTTTTACCATCAGACCTCACAGGTTCCTGCAGACGTGGTAGAGGGAGACAGAATTAGAGACCACTTGAGCAAATAGGATAGACTTAAGTCCATAGGATCATGCAACCGAAGGTGCTGGGCATGTTCACCAATGTCGTGGTGAGGCCACTTTCTAGCGTATATAAAAAGGATTTCCTATTATCTGGAAAAAGGAAAATGTCACAGCCAGCTTAAAGAAAGGCAAAAAGCAGGATCCAGGTAGCTACAGGCCAGTAGCCTCTGTCAAAACTACAGAGCAAATCCTCCTAGAAACCATGGAAAGGTGAAAGACAAAAGTATCTAAGAACAGCCAGAATTAATTTATTAAGGGTATGTAAAGCATGACCAACGTGATTGCCATCTATGGCAATACAACTAGCTCCAAGGAAACAGAGAGAAGTAGGTGTCATTGACTTTATCAAAGGCTTCAAGAGTCTTATATAGTACTTTTGCAGATGCAAAGGAGAGATACGGACTAGATAAGTGGACTAAGAGAAAAATGACAGGACCACGGGGTACAAAGGGTAATGGTCAGCTCTATGAAATCCACATGATGGCCACCTGGATTCTTCTCCTCTAATTCAGTACATCACACCTGGGTTACTATGTCAAGAGTGGGACTTCCCAGTGCTAGACACGTACCTACTTGTCCAGTGGAGATCACCAAGATGGTTAAGGGGATGGAGCACATGACAGACATGGAGATGCTGGGATAGCATGTTTTGTTCAACCCGAAAAAGAGAAGGTAAAGGGAATATTGCTGTCTTCAGCTACCTAACAGTAGATTATACCATAGATAGAGCCAAGGGCTCTTCTTCAAGGTTCATAACAAAAGAATGTGTTGAAGCAAAGAACTTTTTATTACATATTATATAGAAAAAGTTACCATAAGGACTTAAAAACACTGGAACAGATACTTCAAAGCTGAGCATTGAAAGCTTGAAGTCAAATATATACAATGTTCTTCTAAGAGTTCTCTCCAGAACAGTGATAATCATATCATAGAAGATTTTCAGTTTCCCAGGCCTCTACATCTCAAAAATGACTCAGTTGCAAAATTTCATCCATGAGAGAAATAAAAACCAAACCAAAACCCAAATGCAACACCCCTGGAAAACAAACAAACAAACAAATCAAACCCCAAAAATTCACACAAACACACACAAAAAAAAGTAGTGGCTAGTGGCTAGAGAACATCAGAGATTTTTGTCTCAAATGTTTTCAGCTCCCTCAGAAACAAAATAGGTAGTATCTGTGGGATGACCAAAATATGAAGCTGTGCTATCCTAGGCATCACCTACCAGTTGCATATCATACAGGGGAACAATCCTTCTGCACTTTTCCAGAAGTAACCAACCAGTTTGAGTTTAGCTCAGGCCATGCAGCTGTAGATGTCTACAGAATCAAGGCTGAACATGTCAAAGGAAGTTGTCTTTGTAATTAATGGAGAGATATAGGCATTTTTAAGGAGTGAGTCACCTGACCTTTTTTATTAATCTGCTGCAGGATCAGATGAATCATGTCCTGAACTCCACTGTCTGGGTTGACTAGCTCTCCATTTACTGACTCAATTTATTCCCCATTTGTTTTGACAAAGAAGTTTATTTAATCAGATGTATTCCAACCCAGGAAATGTAAGAAATTACCTCTTTATACCTCTCATTTTATGACCTTACCCTATGTGCTCATGAGCACTAGCTGTTACAGACAGAGCAGTTGGGCTGATGGAGACACTGATCCACAGGAGTTGATGTCACAGACCTCTTCAAAAGGACATTCCTTCACTATGTCCTTCAGAGGTAGAGGCTACAAATCTGACATTATTCCAATGGGATGTGACCAGAAGAGAGACAATGCCAGCTTTATACGCAAGCAGAGACAAGTATCCCAGTTTCCATTTCCACAATTGCGCTCTATCAACGTAAATCAAAAGGACAACCAGGCCCACATTTACTAAACTATCTCTACTTGCTTTTCCTAATGACAGGAATTACCTATCCTGGAAGGCTTTACTATAATTAGCATAAATCCTCTGGGAGTTTGCTGCCCACTCTCTTTAGAGCATCTGAGCTTGAATGTCCCAGCTTTTGGCAGCAGCGACATGGGATCTTCTACCAAGGGGAAATCCCTGCTTCAGATCACCCTGCAGGTCTACTTTGATCTCCCAAGTAGAACTGGAAAGATTTTAGAGTATTTTCTAATGGTCAGAACTCGTCATCCTTGAGTTGTCTCCCTCCTTATCATGGAACTGGAACAGGCTGCCCAGAGAAGCTGTGGATGCTCCACCCCTAGAGGTGTTCAAGGCCAGGTTGGATGGGGCTTTGAGCAACCTGATCTAAAGGAAGGTGCCTCTGCCCATGGCAAAGGGGATGGAACTAGATGATCTTTAAGGTCCCTTCCAACCTGAACCATTCAATGATTCTATGACACACTCCCTGACCAAACAGCCAAAGAGCAAGAGGAATCCAGGAGCTGCCAGGAGACCAGCTCAGAGCTGAAGACTTCTGGGAGTGCAGGACTGGAAAGGGAGAAGGTCCAAGTTCACTCATCAATAGGCTACATTATGATTATTCTGTTCCCAAAACCAGTCCAGCCTTTCTGATGAGACCCTCAAGCACAGAACTGTGGGATGGGGGAAATAAAGGCACCATAAAATGTACTGCGTTACACGTGGCAAACAGCAGGGGATGGATGCAAAGGGGTAAAAGGAATTATACTATGAAAAACTGCTTTCTTTGGTCGAATTATAAAATTATTGGGTGAAAGGAAATTTGCAGATTTAATATGCCAGTTAATGATGTGGCATTTGAAACAGTCTCTCGCAAAGTACTGTTCATGATATTAATTTATACTGTCTCCGAGAGGACTGCTGTGTGTAAAATTGGTGGATGCATAGAAAACGAAGAATAACCTTTACCCGGGCTAGTGTATACCCACAGAATGCTCTCAATAAATTTTAGTTTTGGTAAAAAGAATTAATAATATATTTGATTAAGTACTGAAGAACAGGGGATTGTTTTACCTTCTTTTTTTTTTTTTTTTTTATTTTTTACCAGAACGCAGAAAAATCAAGCTCTTGAGATTCAAAAGAAACTCAGTGTACACAGTGTTTGCCAAATTTTTGCTCTCCCAATGGAGGCAACAGTTACAACAGAAGACTGATGGAGTGCCCCAACTGTAGTCCTGTTAGCGCCAGTGACTGAATGAGATGCCACACACAGGTAGCTGAGTTGAGCAAAATTTTTTTCTTTTACTGTTTCCTGAGAAATCACAGGATACCAGAACCTCTATTTTTCCACCCACAGGCTCAGGTCCAGACTGGCCAGCAGGTCAGCCAACCATAGACTCCACTTCTCGGTATAGATATATTTGTGTGGTCACATGTAACACAGCGGCCAAGTGAAGTCTAATAAATATGTCCTAAAAACTCTCCTGTGCAGAAAAGCAGTGTTCTTAACCCTTTGACGGAGGAATAGTTCAAAGAAAATAAGTCCCCCCCGTGCAAACACATCCAGAAGACAGATGAGAGAGAGATGGACAAAGCCCAGATCTCCAGAATCCAAACCCAGTTCCTTAATAACAGCGTGTCCTAATTTGGGATATAAGGTACGTGTGAGTCACAAAGAGGTGTCGCTTGGATAATAGAGCAGATCAATGTCAGATCAATCTGCTTAACAGCCTTATTAACCATTTGGGAGAAAGCAGTCGGAGAATCCTAATAGCTATTGTGGATTGGAGGCTGGTACAGAAATCAGAGGACATCGCACACAAGGGAGGTAACAACAACATGGGTTTGACAAAGTTCTATAAGAAAACCTTCTACTGGGGAAAGTGCACAAGAAAAAGCAGTTCCAGGTGCTCTGCACAAGTATTACTGGTGATATGTAGAGCTCACGTGAAAAAAGACCCCTGAGGAGAAGGGCAAGACTTGAATGTTTCCATCAGCATCACCAGAGCACCACCAGAACATCCATTTGGAGAAGGCAGAGACAGCAGCCCAGGGAAGACTGCAGGGCTGGAAGCATCAGGATCCAGTCTAAATTCAGAACAAATGAGTTTATAACATAATCTTATTTTATTTTCTGCAGTAACACAGGATTGTGAAAGTCAGTGCTACTGTACTAGATGTTTGGGAATGCACAGTATTCCCCACACGGTGAGCAACCTGAAAACGCTGATTGGAAGCTCTAAAGCAATGTAATAGTTTGTGATGAGATGGGAAAGTGGTACCAATTGAGCTGAATAATGATATCTGAAGTGGTGAGAAGCCATACAGGAAAAAAACTGAAGACATCAATTAAAAGGCCATGGACTTTGAAGCAGGAGATAAAAAACAGCAATGAAACGGGGCCCAGTGCTAGATAGAGATGATCTGCTTAGAACATCTAAGAAAAAGATTACAGAGATTATTAATGTTTATCGCTTTGGAATTACAATAATGTGGAAAAATCAGTATCACATTTGGGTGTCAAAGCCTTCTGCAGTCACTCAGAAACCAAGTGTATTGGAATGCATATCTAGTCACAGAAATTTATTGAAAATTTAGTGACTTAGATGCTGAAATTCTGTAAGATGGGTCAAGTGTCTGCCTTACGTTTTGGGGTCAGCTTTTGAGAAATCTTCAAATGTGAGGGAAAACATGTGAGAGTGTGGAAGCCAAAAGTCTGCTGAACTGGAATTAAGCTGGTCTGGTGTTGCAGAGAGCTTCTTGATGTGTTCTTCTGCCTTTACTACAGAGCAGCAAACCTTCCTGAGGAATTTGATTTAGTAGGGATGAGAAAATTAGCAGTCAGATATATAAAATAAATTAAAGAGCTAAATTATTAACGGCTAATCCTCAGCGAGGAAAAGAGGTTTTTCTAGAGAGATAGGGAGGGGGGATTTCTATACCAAATCAACTCAGCATGTGCACCAAAAGCAATAGCATTACTGAAAATGTGTGGCTGGATTCAGTGAATTGGTAAATCAAGAAGGGCATGTCCAGCCCTGGAGAAAGCTACCTTCATCCCTGAGTAAAGCAACAATCACGAGCTCTCAATGTGGCAAAAAGGCATAATTCAATCCTTGGTTTTACAGAGCAGTAAATGTGAATAAAACTTCTAATGATATCTCATGTTTTCCTCTTGCTCCTCTTTTTAAATTTTATTTATTTATGTATTTATTGTCAGTAGGGGAATGGAGAAAAGCAGAAACTTGGAAAGGACAGAAAAATTTCAAATTGAAAGCAGAAAGGTTTTTTTAAAGTCTTCCCCAGATAGCATTAAAATCAGGACAATTTGAAAATGACAAAGAATGGTGGGGGTTTTATTTGTTTGAGGAAAAATGTAATTTTTTTTTCCTAAAAGAAAACTTTAAAAGAAAACATTTACAGGAACTCAACTTAGGCCTTTGGAAGCAAGACTGAATTTCATGCCAAGGAAAGCTCTGCAGAGAGAAAATGAGGCACCAAAAGACTTTGTAATTGTCCCATTAGCCTTCTTTCATCTTTTACATCTATGACACAATCAACACAAGCACCCTGAGAGTCCGTGAGAAAGGGTTTTTACTCCCTTGGAGGGTGATGCTATCAACTGGCAATAGTACAAGGGATCCAATTTGCACTGAACTCTCCCAGCTCAGTTAATTTCTGCTGCAACGGGACAGACAGCAGCCTCAAAGGAATTTATCATTTCTTTCCTTCCATCCAAAAAAATACAGGAACAAAGGGCACAGAGTCACTGCCAAGGAGTTGCACGGTTGTCATTTGAACTGTAATTCACTCGATGAGCCGATGGAGGAACATCAGCCTCGTTGGGCCCGGAGTTGCAGGATTAATGGAGCTGAAGTGGAGGAGAAGATTTTAACATGCAATTCAGGAGAAGTCTAGACTTTGTGAGAAACCCGTTAAATTAGAGTGGCAGGACGTTGGGAACAGGGAAGCTCTTCTTGCTCTTGGCAAGAGGATCGGTTGGTAGAAGGCGGGGGCTGGAGGGGGAGCAGTAGGATTGATTGCTGGGGGGATTGTCTGGTTGTTGCTGTTTGGGGAGTGATGGAGCATCTGGCAAGGTAAAGCATTGTCTGACTCAGGACTCTTGTCTCAAAATAAAGGTGGGGGCATGGCTGGAAGGGAAATAATTTGGGGGCATATCATATGAAATCGTAGCCCTACAACAAAACTGTTGTTGACCCCAGCAACAGCTGAGGAGGGAGGAAGATCTGTTGATTGGTCAGAGAAACCATTTTAGGGTCTCCTTTCATCCTGCTTTACCTTGATTTGTGTTGGAGCTTTCCCCAGATGAGGCATTCTACCAAGCACAAGAAAAGCAGGTCATGACAGCTGGACCAAGGTACCTGTAACTATGGTTGCCCTATGGAATCTGTTGGTAGTCTCCACAACTCTTTTTAAGGCAGCAGGCCTAAGTACCTTCCAACTGGCCAAGAGCTCCCACTATTTCTGCCTGTGCTTGTTACTTGATGTCCTTTGCTGTTTCTTCCCATCCCTACTTAGCTCCCAGACTTGGGTTATTATCTTGGTTCCTGTGCTAGCGCCAAATCTTCAGTTTATCAGAACCAATTATATCAGACAATTACAGTTGTTTTCCCAAGAAAGGGTAATGCATTTTGCAAGCAGGAGAGGAGCAGCAGCAGAAGTTACAAGCAGCCACTACAAAGGCTCTGGTCAGTGTTTCATATAATGTCTTCCTAAGCAAGATAAAGAAGCATAGTGAAAATGAACATGAAAAAGTGGGTGGTGCAAGTGATGGTGGGTGTTATGCTGTCAAAATGAATGCATGAGTCCTCAGCAAAAGAAGGACAACGACCTATCAAAGCAGGTCCAGAGGAGGGCTATGAAGATGATCAGAAGGCTGGAGCACCTCTGCTATGAAGGCTTGCTGAAAGTTTGGAGAAGGCTCCAGGGAGACCTTACAGTGGCCTTCCAGTATCTGAAGGGGAGCCTACAAGAAATTTGGAGAGGGACTTTTTATATGAGCTTGTAGGGATATAAGAAGAGGCAATGGATTCTAACTGGAAAAGTGGAGATTTAGATGAGATCTGAGAAAGAAATCCTTTCCTGTGAGGGTGGTGAGGCACTGGAACAGATTGCCCAGAGAACTTGTGGATGCCCCATCACTGGAAGTCTTCAAGGCCAGGCTGGATGGGGCTTTAAGCAACCTACTCTAGTGAGAGGTGTCCCTGCCCATGGCAGGGGGGGTTGGAATTTGATGATCTTTAAGATGCCTTTCAACTCTAACCATTCTATGATTCTATGATTCTATGTCAAAAAAGAGTTTAATCCAAACACTTCTGAGTCTTTCGAAGGTGGCTCTCAATCTGTTGCTCAAAGGACATCACCACAGGAAGCCCCTAAAGAAATGTTTTTAGAACCAAGGAAATGAGGGAGATCCTGGCATTTGGTTCTGCACAAAAGAAAAAAAAAAAAAAAAAAAAAAAAAAAAAAAAGGAAAAAATAAGGCAAAAAAAA